>PVIC010001969.1:0-83107 GCA_004025085.1 Thryonomys swinderianus
AAAAGAAATAAGATATGTACAGGTGCAGATTCCCTCTGATGAAAGTTGTCATTATGTATATCTAAAATATACCAATAAAAAATACAATAGAAGAGGAATAGGCCAACTGTTGATGGTGGGCCAAGTCAAATCCCTACCTGTTTCTTGAAAATAAAGTTTTATTTCAAAAAATTCTATCCAGGTCAATATCCAGTCTCAGTCCACCGTGAGCACTGATGAAACTAGGTGGAGACTTAGATTAAAAATAAAAGATTAAAAAGAATGGGTGTTGACTCAGTTTTGCAGAAGTGTCAAATTATTGTGATATAATGTAGCTACAGTAGACTCCCAGCTATTCAAAATTTCAATAAGTCCCTCAGTTATGAGCAAGTTCTCTTTTGGGAGACTGTTCATAAGTCAGATTTGATTGCAGGTCCAGCAAACTGAGTCTTGTACACCTTTAACACAAATGTACAATGTAAAGGATTAAAAAAACACAAATGCAGTAAGTTCCCGATTGATTTTTACTACAGTACACTATTGTAGTGCACAATAAGCACACAATAGTACACCTGTGATGGTGTCCTGGAGACACAATAGCTACTCGAGCAATTTGTGTCTATAAGTGTTTGTAATGCATATCCATTAGTACCTGTAAAGAGTTTATAACAGGAATCTCTGTAAATTGGAGACGTGCTGTAATGGAATTCTTTATGTGGCATGAGGGCAGATTATATGTGAGGCTTATTTGTAAGGTGTAATCCATGATTCTTAAGCATCTTCTTCCTCCCTACTAGAAAATTGTTTTATTCATGAAAAATTTCTTGACTTACTGTGAAGTGAGCCTTACTGGTTCTTGCTTTCCACTATTTCTCAGGCACAGAGAAGAGAACAATTCATATCTTTGTAGAGCCAAGGGACATTAGTTGCATGGGGCTATACATTACTATGGATAGTACATTTTTGAGTCTTGGCTTTTGCTTTTTATCCATTATGACTATATCTACCTTTTACTCATAGTGTTTAGCCTAAATACATTTACTTTATCAATATGATCAGATTTAGATCTTGTCATTTGTTTTTTGTATCTTACCTATTTTCCCTTTTTCATGTTTTCTTGCTTTCTTTTGGAATCAGTAATTTTAGTGATTCCAGTTTTTAACAATCATTGACTGATAAGCCATAACTTCTGTTTTTAGCAGCTACAGGGTGACATATTCCCAGTTATAATAGTCTACCTTTAAATAATGTATCATTTCTTTAAATTATATGCCATTTCACACAAGAACCTTAACAAGTATACTTCCATTCTAGCCCTTCATTTCTTGTGATATTTTTGTCATGTTTTACTTCTGTTTGCCTGAAACCTATTGGTTTAAACAGTGAAAGACTGTTAAAATGAGAAAATAGGCTTGCTCATTCCTTTTTTTTGTAGTTCCACCTTCCTAAATGACATTTGCCCTTACTTTTGAAAGATATCTGTGCTGGGCATAGAATTCTGAATGGACCTTTATTTTTTTATTTTTTGAGACAGGGTCTTGCTTTGTAGTCAGGCTGGCCTTGAGCTCACTATGTAGCCCAGGCAAGCCTCGAACTCAGCAATCCTCCTGTCTCTGCCTCCCGAGTGCTGGGATTAGAGGCATGAGCCACCACACCTGGCTTGACCTTTATTTTTTAATTCTAGCTCTCCATTCTGTCTGTTGGGCTGTGTTTTTTGCCACACAAACTGATTTCTTAGCCTGTGAGAACCCTTACCGCTGAACGCTGAGTGGGAGCAGAGTGCTGCACAGACACGCCCTGGTGCTGCACCCGTTGGTCCTCGCTTCCTTATCTCTAGGGATGCTGCCAGGCTGGTGCAGAAGAATGGATGGGGTGCCCTAGTCTGCAAGGGCGGGCGTGTGGGCCTATGGAGAAGGCATGGCAGCTCTCGCTTGCATGCCCCGTCTACCTTTCGGCCGCATTATGTTACCCTGGTGCGTGTCTGAGTGGAGCTGCTCATTTGCTTCCTACAGGTGAGCGAGGACGCTGTGGTCTAGTTCCGTGATGACGAGCCTTTCAGACACCGAGCACCAAACTTCCATCCAAAACCTACTCGTCGCCAAGTGCCAACACTGAATTGTAGTTTAGAGAAAAACAACTCATATATTAACATACTTTGTCTTAAAAGAATGACACACATGCTATAGGCTCAACACTGGTGTTCGAGGCAGAGGTGATGCTGGTATGAATTATAGTCGTTCTGATTGAGGTGGCTTAGCTAGATAGTGATAAGGAGCTGAGAGGCCTTGGGCAAACGAAGAGAGAAGTAACGTGGAGGATTGGCTATGCCGGCCCACATCCACTTTCTTCTTCTGTTTTATAGGACAGAAACCTAAGTTCTTAGCTGGGCACATTCTTGCTCAGTGAGGAAAAAAAATTGCATTTTCCATTTCTTTTTATAGCTAGATGTGGCTGTAACATACTTGGACCAGTAAAGTGAAAGTGAAAGCCTTGCATGTGAATTCTAGAAAGGATTGCGCCCCGCTTCCCTTCTTTACTGGTTGTTATGTGCATGTGACATCCAGAGCTCATGCAGCCATCTTGGACCTTAAAGTGGAAGGCACACCTCGATGTCACCAGCACGTCATGAGAAGAGCGCCTGACATTGTGAGCTGCTCCCCCTCCGGGCTGACTTCAGTGTGTCCTCTCTTTTGTGATTAATCAGTTTTTATCTTGTGTAGCCCATTGGTATTGGCTGTTTTCCACTTCTGGGTTTGTTTGTTGGATCTGCAGTTGAACTTAATTCTGATGAATGGAGGCAGCCTGATAGGTGTTTTATCTAGAAGACTGAGGAAGTGGTGCTACTACTCGGTAAAGTCAGCACAGGCAAAACCAACAGGTAATGGGGCTTCCAGAGGTCCTCTGCAGCAGTTCTATACCAATGCATACCTTCAATTAAATGTTTTTAAGTGATCGTAAGACTAATACAAGCTGTATTTGAATCTTCTGTTTTCTTAGGTATAATAAGCACTGATCTCATACTTTAATTACTTTAGGAATTTGATGACTTAGCCTTACATCATAATGGAGTTCTGAAGTATCAACTCTCTCTGCTTCATTTTCCTGTTTCTGGAGGTACATGTGCAAGCCACATTCCTGAATTATAAAGCCATTTCAAGATTTGGAATCCTCAAAAGATCATGAAGTAAAATATGCAGGCACGCATGTTTATGAAGCGCTTTTCTCTTTGGATTAATTCTTTTTTTTTTTTTTTTTTTTTTGAGACAGGGTCTCACTTTGTAGTTCAGGCTAGCCCTGAGCTCACTATGGTGCCCAGGCAAGCCGCCGCGAACTCAGCAATCCTCCTGTCTCTGCCTCCCGAGTGCTGGGATTACAGGCATGAGCCACCACGTCCGGCATTGTGGTTTGCGGTGTTGATTGTTGGTGGGCGTGTCTCCACGCCCAGCATTATATGTGGTAACCGGGGATCGAACTCAGGTCCTTGCGCTTGCGAGGCAGGCGCCAGAACCACTGAGCTAACCCTCCGGCCCTTTGGATTAAATCTTTAGCCTCAGTCACTAACTCTGAAGAACTTGTCGTATGTATTTTTGATATTACATGGCAGAATTACTGGTAAGCCTAAGAAAAATTAAATTTACCATTTTGTTTTATTATTTTTCATAACACTTTCAAACACCAGTAGTTTTGAAATATAGATTTCAGTATGCTCTTTTATTTTTCAAGATATGTTTCAAAGAATGTTTAGAATGTGTGTGTGCACACGTACATCTGCTTTTGTTTTAAATTATTCTCTGTCTCTGATCTTTCTCCTCCAGGACAAATATGGTAGATTTGTGGTGGTAGTTTTAAGCTTGAAGCCTTCAAGAAGCACTTTAAAATGTTTGTTTTCCCTCTCCTCATGTCTGATAGTACTGAAAGGGACCCTCCCTGCACTGCCTCCCCTGTCTTTCTGTTCCCCACACCCGATCGCTGGGTACCTAGGTGTGCCTCTTTCTGTGCTTTCGAGACATGTCTTCTCTAGTTCAGTATCAGCAGACACATCGGAATTGAGTCGACCCATGCAGTCTTTCCCAGTGATGTCTGTGTGGGAAAGGAAGCTCACTGTAAGGCACATTCCCAGCTAGAGCTGAGGTAATGCATTCTGGGGAGCAGTGTTGGAACCTGGTAGCTCTGAGGAAGGAGGTAAGTTAATAGCCAAGGATACTGCCAGAAACAAGCGCATATAAAAGAAGAAAAGAAATGGAAACAGTAAGACCATTGATAACAAAACACAGGCGGGAATAGGATTGGGCCTCTCTGGAAATTCTGAGAGGCTAGAGGCTCTAAGAGCTGACTGCTTCATTTTTCCTTAGATGTAACAGTCTTCAAACATAATAGTAAGGTATAAGCTGGTATCAATGTGGAAACTCACCATATTATATCACATAGATTTTTAATACTTATATTGTAGTGTCAGGCAGTCAGATACAGAGCCTTTTCTTCCAGAACTGTGTCTCAGTGAAAACAAAGGCGGGCACACTTGAAACTGAATTGACAGCTTTGTGGCTGTAAAGATAAATACAGCACTTTTCAGGTAGTTAATTCATGAATAACCAATGAACCAGCGAAGAACAAAAAGTGACATATGGCAGCCTGGTGTAGATTAAGTGTGTGATTGTCGGATGCCCCTCCTACCTTTTTCCTTTCTCTAATTTATTGAAAGAAAGAAACAAAGCTAAGCACACATAGTCATAACACAGCACACCTGGAAAAATTTACTTAGGCAAAAGGCTAACAGGAGTATATTCTTTGTCTGTTCTTTAAACAGTCCAAGTTGTTTGCGTTAACTGAAGTTTTATTAAAAATGAAAATGTGACTTGAATTCCTGAAATAAAGTAAGCTGGTACAGCAATTTTTGTTTTATAAAATTACTATTCAGTAAGTATTTTCAAGTAAGTAGTACTCATCAGAATGTCTACTAATAAACCACAGATGCATTGTATTTGTCCTAAAGGAGAAAGATCAGATTTTATCATTTCTAACAAAGAATTACCAGATTTAATGGAGATTTGCAGGTAATTTTGAGGTTTTAAGGACAGTGCACTAAGGGGAGAGAGATACTGTATTTTCCCACAACCCAAATGATAATTCTACCACATTAAAATATCATCCTCTTTTGGAAGCTTGTGAAGGTTTAGATGTTTCATCGATTGAGAGTTTTCAGCCTTGTGCTTCTCTCTGTCTTAGGATTGTGATTCTGACAGATTTAGCAGTAGGAAGCTCTTACAGCCTTATTTTTCAGCTTTCTCAGTGCTACTTTAGTCTTTCCAGACCATTTGAAATTGGCAGAATTAGTTCTGATTATGCAGGACACCCGCCATCTCCCTCCACAGAAAAGATTCTGTAAATTCGCTCATGGGATTACAGCGTCCCATCTGCATATGAAAATTTTGTGTATTTATTTGCAAACCATATGGTATCTGCATGTGGACCTTTTAATGAAAGTTGAAGAGTCAGAGTCAGATTTGAGCTGGGCCTGTAAGATTGGGCAAGAGAGGATGTGAGGTTTCTGAAAAGCGGGTCTGTGAGAGTTGGATGCCCAAAACACAAACTCTGTGCTTTCCCAGGAAACACAGTGATGTTTGTGATGGAATTTGCCACTACGGCTCGAGTCATGATGGAGAAGTTACGGGAGACACAACGTTTTATCTTTTTGGTGGAAGAGAGAAACCCAGCTGTGGTCTCAGATGTTGTGCATTAACTTCATCTTCTCTCCAGTGTCCTGACCCATAATACCTGTGAATATGATACAATTGTTGATTTAAGCCACTACATTTGATTTAATTTGTTATACAGGAATAGTGACTCTTGAGGGAGAGAAATGTCTAGATAAGTCCTTTCTCCATTTTTGAACTTGCCCATTTGTTGTCGTTGAATTGTAGGAGTTCTTTTTAGTCTTTATATTAACCCGATGTTTGAAAATACGTGGTCTGAAAATACTCCCCCAGCCCCTGCAGTTCTGTGTTCCTTTTTTACCCTGTTGATAGTATTTTTTATACAAGTTTATGCAAGTTTTATATTTGGATTCGGTATCATATCCAGGCAAGCACTGCCAAACTCAATGTTGTGGGGCTTTCCCTCTGTTTACTTCAAAGGGTTTTATATTTTTAGTTCTTATTTTGATATTTCTGATCCTTTTGGAGTTAATTTTTGTTTGTGTTGTGAGGTAGGAATGTGAATATTTTAGATGTGGATATTTAGTATTCTCAGCACAGTTTGTTGCATTCCTCCTTTACTTTTGAGTTAGTGATTTTTTTTTTACTGCTTTGTCATTGTTTAAAAAGTAAGCAAAGATGTTACAAAATACTGTACGTAGCTTCAATTGTCAGAAAGCAGTTGATCTCCAAAACCTAATTCACTTTTAGTGGTTATAGGAAATTCCATTAATGTTTTAAATCAGTTGGATGAGAGCACAAGTTGTGTTCCATATTGTGTAAAGCATGTGCAGGGAAATATCTGTGAGTCAAGACTCTTAGCTTTTAAATATAATGTGGCTGCAATTTTCATGGGAATGAGGTATAGTTCGTCAGACCTTTTTTCTCTTTTTGTGTGACCCAATCAGTAGTTAAATTTTATCTTGGGCTATAAATCTTATTAAGTGGTTAGTTGGAGAAACAAAGACATACTTTTCTGTCAATTTTATTCAGATAGTACAAGTGAGCTGATTAACATCTGGTTTTGCTGGACTTCAATTCAGGATTCTTTGACACAAATTTTCATGTGAATTTGCTTGAACCATGTGTTGCACTTTTTTCCTTTCTCTGTGTGACAGATATTATCCCCTTCAAGTGAGTGAATGGTCCGAAAATGGTTAGCTGGTAATTTGTTACAGGTAAAAGTGTATTAAAGTTTGTAGTTAATTTACTTTTGTGAATCACATCTAATCTTGTAATGGTTTTATTAATCTGGGAAGAAAGTGATATTTTTGCAGTACCAGGGATCGAACTTGGGCCCTGGTGTATCCAAGGTTGGCATGGTACCACTTGAGCTAAATCCCCAGCCCAAGAAAGTGATATTTTAACAGTGATTGCATTTATTTACTCTACAGCCTACCAGAGTATTGGTGATTGTACATGTTGTCTTTTCTGTTGATAAGGAAAGAAAGACCATGAAGGGCTGTATCTGTGCTGGAGATTTCTAAGAAGGACACAAAATGTAGTATCTTTTGAAAATAAACTTGAGTGATTGACCATTCACCTTTACAGTTACCCTCCACCGAGCAATTAATAACAGTTTCATCAGTTGTTTTTAAAATCCGCAGTACCCATGCCACAGTCGTGCAGTGGAGAGTACAGACTGGGTTGGAGTGAGGTGGTGACAGGAAATCTGCCCTTGTATGTTCTGAAGATAAACGCTGATATGAGGCCTGTATATTCACTTCCTCTGTGACTAACTCAGTAAAGCCTGTCGGAGGAAATCTCATCCTTGACTCAGGTCCATTTGTCACAGATCACACCCTCCAACTTCAGGGTTACATCAGGCTGACGTTATGGACAAGCAAATTACTGTGTTAATTCTTTTAAGGCAGAAGGAGTGGTTTGATGACATTGCCCACAGTATTGTCACCAGCAATTTTAGACATCTGTGGTGATTTCACTAACTCTCTCTCAAAAGTCTAGAGCTTTATAAGTAGTGAAGCAATAAAGAAATAATCCTTATTGTGTATTAACTCCTTTTCTCATGCCAAACATTGTGTCATATCAAACCCAAGAGGAGTAACACATGATGTCTACTTTTAGGCAAACAGAATCTTTTTTTTTTTTTTTTTTTTTTTCTTTTTGGAGACAGGGTCTCGCTTTGTAGTTCAGGCTGGCCCTGAGCTCACTATGGTGCCCAGGCAAGCCGCCGTGAACTCAGCAATCCTCCTGTCTCTGCTTCCCGAGTGCTGGGATTACAGACGTGAGCCACCACGCCCAGCATTATATGTGGTAACTGGGGATCGAACTCAGGTCCTTGTGCTTGTGAGGCAGGCGCCGGAACCACTGAGCTAACCCTCCGGCCCGAGGCAAACAGAATCTTGCTAGGACCTTGTAACACATGAAAGAGATCAAGAGCTCACTCAAAATTGAATTTTAAGGGTAGATTTGATTTTTATCAAAGACTCTTAGTTATGAGAAACTTAAAGATTTATAATGTATAACACTGAAGGATTAGAATTCTTACTAGGTGGGAGAGAAGGAAGACATTTAAAAATTCTACCTAGGAAGCCTTTTAACTCCCCTTTTTAAATTCCAAAAACTGGTAGTTGTCAGGATTACAAAGATTAATAAAACCTGGTTATCCCCACAAGATATTCAAAGTGTAAGAGCATATGAACAACTCACAACTGTCTGCCGCTTTACAAAATATACATTCCTTTTAATGTTTTATTTCCTTTACTCTTTAAAACAGTACCTTTTGGGCTTTCCAGCTGGGGTAATGAAGGCCCAGAGAGGCTCAGTGAAAAATGGAATGGATGTTTAGCCTAATCCTATATTTCTGCATTGTCTTTATGAAATATCAATTAATTGTGGAAGAATTAGATAACATGTAATAAGCTGTATGAGGTAGCAGAAGGGACCTTGTGGAATCCTCTGAATACATCTCATATTTGTCTTTAAGTCACTGTGCCCAAAGTGGCTAAGCAAGATCATTTGGTCTCTGATGACACTGAAAAAAATTAGATACTTCCATTTAGATATGTTTTGGACATGCATTTGTGGAGGGCAAAATATAGGTCAGACATTGTACTGACTGAAAGTTCTGTTTGGTTCTGTTGTTATACACTTTGTAATTTAATCATACTTGATTAAAAAGACTTGGGAATACAGATAGGTATAACGATCCAGAGAAACAAATGATACTGAGCTGTCACTTGACTCCCACTGGGGCAGTGGTTGCAAACCTGTGTCACCCATGTGACTGTATTTTTCTTTTAAGATAACATGTTAATGTAGGATTTTTTTTTTCTACACTAAAACTCAGTATTCAGGTTTAATTGCAGTGTTGGCTCTTTGTGGTAAATAAGTGGGTTTTGGGTTACAGTTTGGGTTCTCTGTCACTGCGTTGGGGTATAATTCCTTTCCCTACACAGTAACAGTAGGATGTCAAGCAATATGTTTTATGATCTAATAACTCCTTAGATTTAGACCAGCAGCTTCAATCTGTTTGGGAAAAAAGTCTGTTTTTCCCCCCTTGCACTGGAGCTGTAGTTCACAGTGATAATAATGGTACTCTAGTGGATAGAAGTGACTTATTTAAGCCATTAACAAGTAACCATCTACTCCTGAGTGTGCAGGAGGAGTTCAGTAAAAATTGATTTCTTGTTTTCTTAATTCTGGATGGTAGAGTAATTTTATATCAGAGCAGAATAACTTTCACATTCATACCTTGGAAGTACACTTTCAAATAAGCAATTCTCATATTTGACTTTGCACATTTTTAATATCCTAGCATGAAAGAGAAATCCACATGACAGCTTATGAAATTAGAAGTACTTGAAAGTAGAAGCAAAAGAGGCAAACATATGGGCTAGATATGGTGGGACCTGCCAATGGTCCTAGCACTCAGAAGGCTGAAGCAGGAGGGTCTCCATGAGCTTGAGGGTAGTGAGTTCGAGGCCAACATGAACTGCAGAGCAAGACCCTGTCTCGGATGAACATTAAAGAAAGAACGTCAGGAAATGCTAATAGAATAATAAATGTTATTTGATTTACATTGTTAAGAGCACTGGTCTCCTTTGCATATATTATTTGACGCAGCGCTGACGCCAGCTGATGGGCAGCTCTGGGGACAGGCATGTTGAAGATAAGCATAAGTGTACAGCAGTGTTGAGTGTCAAGTCGGTGGTTTTACCAAGGGTAGAACAGGGAGGAGGGGTTTAATGCTGAGGCAAGAGGTTAGGGTGTGGCGAAGCCAATGGGCAAATGGGCATGACCAGTGCACATATCAAGCCCAGTCCCTGGTAGCAGTCAGAGAATGCTGGCTTCTGTTTTCCTGGCACAAGCTCAAGCGGGTTCCTGATGGGACAGCCTCCATTTGACTCCAGAAGAAGGGCTACAAAAGACAGTCAGCATCAACCTCGTGGCTCCTGCGATCTTTCCCAGAGGTCTGCTCTGCCTTTTCTTACCTTTAACACCTTTAGCAAGTGTAAAATTTACTGTGTTTTTTGTTTCCTTGTCTAGTTCTTTGTTCAGAACAACCAGAACCTGGAAAGACCCCAGCATCAGTGCTGTCATAAGCCATGACCCTAAATCTAAGTTATACATGCTTTTTCCTTCACAGTCAGTTAATCTCTTTTATCTTAAAATCTGACTGGTGCAGTAATACTGTTAAAAGAAATAGTCATAGCACTGAAGATAAACTTGCTTTTTCACCATCTGTGTCTTTGTTTAAAGACTGGTGCTAGCCCTTAATTAATTATAGTTAATACCCAGAACATAAGCAGAAGGGGTTTTCCTATTGTCACTGAAACAGAAGACTGTGAAGTAGCAGACTGACCCCACAGATGTGAAACCTCAGACTCGGTCATCTTCCATGAGGTTACTTAGAGGAAGAAAAAGTTGGGCTTTTTCCTCACCATGTACACTTTAAGCAAAATACAATTAATCATAACATCACTGATCTGTTAAAATTCTTTGGCCCTCTAGTAAAAACAAGTGTTAATTAAAGATACCTGTAATCGTTCTTTGGCTGTTAAGTATCTCACGCTTCAGATATTTACCCACGTTTTTTGAAGAACGCTTGCAGGCCCGTGCACATAAGATGTTTTATTGGACAGTTGTAATTTAACTCTTCCGAGGGCTCATCACCGTTTGGTATGTTATGTCAGCTCCCCATTACTTCTGTCATCTTGGATTAGCTTTCAGACAGAGAAAAACCCCTATTTGAGAAAGCGAAAGTATAAAAGGAAAGTTGGAAATACGTCCCTGTTAGACATAAGAGGCCCTGTAGGCCACAATGCAGATGGGTTTGTGGGTGCGACACGCTCTGGGGGCAACACTGTGCTTCCCCTGTACTGGAAACTGAATCCAGCGCCTCTCATGCTAGTCAAGCCCTCAACCTCCGAGGCACCCCAGCCCTGAAGCCCGGCTCTCGAACAGACCTGCGACACTGACGCAGAGGGGGGAATATAGGCTCCCCAGAAGCTCAGCTTCGTCAGACCACTTTTCCTCTTAGGCCCTCAGCGTGGTTTTACTCCCACTGCAAGGTGGTCTCTTCTCACTCCTGAATAAACCCCTCACCCAGGCAGACTTCCAGATGGTGGTTAAGGGCTGCCTGGAAGTGGCGGTATCCTGAGGCACTTGCTGTGCATTCCGACTCCCAGCTGTGAAGCTCTGCCTTCTGAAACTAGCCCTCCGGGGCTGCAGATGTTATTAGCACCCTGCTCCCGACCCTCGGCACCTGCGCAGACAGGAGATGCAGGAACACTCCCCCCAGCATCTCCTGCTCTTCCTGCACGGCGTCCTTTATCGACAAGAGTTCTCCTCTTGAACTAGCAAACATTTCCTTGTAGACTTGATAACTCCCAGGAACCAAATTCTTTAGCAGTAGCATCATTATCCAGCTAACATCTTTTTTACTAGGAAATTAAATATCTTGAATTTAAATTGAAGACTGAATTAGGGCTAGAGGTGGAGCTCACTATTAAGAGAGCTTATGAGAGCCTGTGCTCAATTCCTACGAAGTCTCTTCCTCCCAAAAAAGACTAAATTAATCTTACAAAAAAAAATTAACGGTAATGGTTCCATCTGAACCTCATGATCTTTTGATAGATTTTGGGTGTGATACATACAAGGTTGTCCTACTCGGTTCATAGTGCCAGAGGTATTCTGCAGTGTGTGCGCCTTGAGCCATCACGTAAAAAACTAACACATCGACTGGTACAGTCAGGTTTTACCTTGACTGTGTACACTGCAAGTAGATGACTTGTATATTTTAAAAAACATTTAAAAATACAAGAAGTCATAGTTTTACTGTTTGGTGAGTTACCATGAATAAACCTGCTTCTGTGATCAGCCACTGCGTAGCTCAGAAAGTAGCACACTGTTCATAATCCAGAGCTTCTTTCTTTGTGCCCAGGCACTGTCTTCGCAGACTTACCCTGCAGAGCTTATTACTGTTCTGGTGTACAATACCATAAATCCCACCTGTTTCAATTTTGTTTTGCTTTCTTGGTATTGGGGACACACCCGTGGCCCTTTCACTGGGCTGTATCTCCAGCTCTTTCGTTTTGAGATGGCTTCTTGCTAAGTAGCCCAGACTGGGCCCCAGCTCGCAAGCTTCCTGCCTTATCTTCCCATGGTGCTGGGATTACAGATGTGCAGCACCACCCCTGGCTTCAATTTTTAAAAATAGATTATTCAGCCTTAAAAAGAAAGGAAACTGCTTCACCTGCTGCAGTGTGAGTAAATCTTGAAGAGACTATGTTAAATAAGTCACCACAAAAAGACAAATACTGAATAGTTCCACTTTCTTGAAGTAGCTAAGTCAGATTCACAGGAGCAGAAAGCAAAATGGAAGCTTCCAGAGGTTGGAAGAAGGAGGAAGTGGAGATTGTTATCAAGTAGTATAGAGTTTTAGTTCTATAAAGCTTGTGGTGGTGATCTTTTCAAATCTGTATATGAATGCATTACTAACTGTACACTTAGAATAGTTCAGATGACAAATTTTATGTTAGTGTTTTTTGGCACAATAAAAAGCCAAAACTCTGGAGAAGAAAAGTACTAATGTGCAGAGGACAATCCAGTGTCCATGCAGTATTTGGCATCGAGCCGTCTCTTGTCCGATATTATGTTTCCAAGTTTTATCTGCCTTCCTTATTTTCATTGCTGTATCTTATTGTATAAATATACAAAGGGTTTTTTTGTTGTTGTTTTCTATTCTGCTGTTAATGGACAGTTTGATTCGGGAACTATTTTAAATAAAATGATGTGAGCATTCACATATGTACCTTTCATGTGTGTGTTCTATCAGTGTGCTACAGCCCCAGCCCTTTTTATTTTATTTTGAGACAGTATCACAAGATTGCCTGTGTTTCACTGGACTTGTGATCCTCCTGCCTCAGCCTCCTGAGTAGGTAATCTGGTGTACAGAAGGTTGAAGTACCTGTGCTGCTCCTTTCCTTCCCTCCTGCTGCTTCCCCGGGCGCACAGGAGGCCAGCAGGAAGAGCCTCCAGCCTGCGCCTGCCTCAGTGGCCTGCCCCTGTCCTCTGGCTTCAGAAGGGCCTTCAGCACCTGGACAGTGACTTCTCACCAGTCTCTGGAGGCCGAGCCAGAGTGCAGCTGGGACCACTTTCGGGGAACACTTGGCCTGTGCTCTGCCCCACCTGCCTGTGCTTGACAGGCCCCTTGGCTTCTACCAGGGGTGTAGCCCTCCGGGCCTGGTGCACAGGCTCCTAGCGCCTGGGAGCTTGGGGCAACTGGGCCCCAGCCTGGGACTTGAGTGACTTAATGAGGATGTGCCTCAAAATAAAAAACAAAACGTCTGGGAGAGTACAGCTCGGTGCGGTGACCTCGGGTTCCAACCCAGTACTGCAAACCAAACACAAGACAAAGGCCTTTCTTCTTGGTGAACTGTAAGTAAATGAAAATCTGCCCTCTCTTAGCAGCCCAGTAGACTAACCGAACTGCAGTTGTACTGTGGTTATAAAGAAAAATAACATCAGATGATTAAATTTTCAATTCTTAGCAGAAGTTTAATTTTGAGACATGGTAACCTAAAATCTGTTTCCACAGTACATTAGTTTTTGTGTATGTAAGTGGGGGGTCCTTCTGAAAGAGAGCGAATGGCCAGATACCCTGAAGCTAGTTAAAACAGCGAGGCCAGGTGGCTCACACCTGTAATCCTAGCATGTGGGAGGCTGAGGCAGGAGGATCACTGCAAGTTCGAGGGCAGCTTCGGTTACACAGTAAATTCAAGGTCAGCCTGAACTACCTGTATAGCAAGACCCTGCCTAAAACAAAGGGAACGGAGCTGCCTGGCTCCTCTACACCCGCCGGTCTTTGCTGCTGGCTCTGCACTGACTGCTCGTGCTAGTGGCTTTACACTGAGTCCACTTTCTTTTGGTACTTGCAAAATTGTGGTTTTGTTTTTTTTACTGGGGCTACTGTCATGGCTGCCATTACTGAATGTTCTAAAAGATAGTCCTTTACAAGTTGGGAGCTTTCTGCGTTTTGCTTGTAGTTCTCGGGACGTGGTTTGTAACGCCGGCCTCTGTAGGAAATCCCTTTTGAACGTCTGAGGGAGAGGCTTTCTGAGGCCTAGTGGTGCCCCCAGGCACTACCTCAGCCATGGCAGTGGCTTGTGTACCTCTCAGCCCTCCTTTGCTGCCATGAGGCGCCTAGTGTCCGCTGTGTGGCCACTTCCGGAAATGCCTGGTGCATGACGGCACAGACCTCTGTGCACTGACTACCAGCTCTTCTTAAATGATACTCCATTCTCTTCGTTTCCTCATGAGCTAACTTCCTTCATTCTTTCCTCCCTGCCTCCCTTCCTTTCTTCTGTCCTCCTTCCTTCCTTCCCTCTCTCCTTTCTTTCCTTTCTATACTGGGGGTTAAACCCAGGGCTTTCCTTAGCCCTTTTGCTTTTTGAGACAAAGTCTCTCTAAATTGCCTAGGCTGGTTCAGATTTGGAATCTTCCTGTCTCAGCCTCTCAGAGAGCGGGGATGATAGGCATGTGCCACTCCATCGGCTGTTTTCTTCTTTTTCAAAGTGTGTATCTTTGTGAGGCCCGTCATCTTCTTGGGAATGAATGTACCAGTCTATAGACAGGAGCTGTTCTAATTATTTTATGAAGCATCCTTCTGACCCACTGTTGCTACCCCAGGGTTGCCCTTGGCATCGCTCCGTGTTGCAGAGGCCCCTGGGTGGGTCCTGTGGCATTGCCTGTTCCCAGGTTTCGAGTGACCCTGTCCCAGAGAGTCTCCACGGCCGCTCGGGGGACAGGGTCTTTCTTACCAGTAACCACCCCTTAGTTCACCACCGCAAGGCCATTTCCTGCGGCCTCTCCTGCTCCTCGTTCTCCTGTTCTGCCTTTTTGTTCTGCTCTTTATTCACCTGTCTTTCCGCAGAGTGAAAGTTGTCCCAGCCCCTTGTGGGCCCACTGCTGGGGTTCCCTTCTCTTGGTGCCCATGTCCGGTTATGGGAACAGGGCACTGCGGGCCCCGGGCATCTCTGTGAACTAAAGGGGAATGTGCACCTCTCCAGGTGCTTCACACAGCTTCTGGCTGTCTCTTCCGGCTCTGGTGACAGTGTCGTCTATGACATCTAGCCCGGCTGGGCGCCCTGCAAGCGTCGTGCAGTGCTAGGGCTACCACTGATTTGGCCCATGTGTGTGGCAGTTTTAATCATCTTCTCAGGAGCAAGGCGGGGTGTTTCTCTTTTGATATTTTCATATTCTCACTCTGACCAGGCCAGGCCCTTACTAACCATTTGCTAAACAAAAGAAGGAATAATGCTGTCGGCACCAGAGAGCGCGCTGTGGGGGGAGCCGCGGGCAAGGCCTGCCTGTCGGGCTTTCACTCTGAGTGCCAGGGAGGTGTGGTGCGGGCCTGAGGGGCACTCTGGTTGTGATCACACACGTGGGGGCCCGGGATCAGCTCCGGCACCACCCGAAAAGCACATGCTATTTCCAATTGAGATACTCCCTCCTGTTCTGTAATGTGCATCTTAAATATATTTATTTATTTATTTATTTATTTTGCGACAGGGTCTCGCTTTGTAGTTCAGGCTGGCCCTGAGCTCACTATGTAGCCCAGGCAAACCTGGAACTCAGCAGTCCTTCTGTCTCTGCCTCCCAAGTGCTGGGATTACAGGTGTGAGCCACCACACCTGGCACTGTGGTATGTGGTATTGATAGCTGGTGGGCGTGAGTCTCCACGCCCAGCATTGTATGTGGTCACCAGGGATCGAACTCAGGACCTGGCGCTTGTGAGGCAGGCGTTGGAACCACTGAGCTAAATCTCCGACCCCTATTTTAAATTTTAATGTAGTTTGGTGGTTGAAACATAGACGCTGGACGTAGACTGAGTTTGAATCCCAGTTCTGCCATTTACACCCTGACCTGTGTGTTTGAACTTATAACACCCACTCTGTGCCTCAGTTTACTCATGTAAATCAGAGCAATAGTGGTTCATGCTTCATGGGTTTATAAGAATGAATTGTTTTATATAAACGCTTGGAATAGCACCAGGCACATAACAGTGCAAGTTGGAAGTGTCAGTTGAAACTACCAGAATTATCCAAGTCCACGTGCAGTCAGATAGATCATTGCTTTTTCATAAACCCAAACAGCTGGTTTTTTTGGTTGCTTGTGTGTGCGTGTGCATGAGTGTGTTGCTGGGGATGAACCCAGGGCTGCTCACAGGCTAGGCCCACACCACCCCGCTGAGCTGCACCCACGCCCCTGAGAAGCTGGCTCTGATTCGTGGCACTGCCACCACCACCGCTGCCACCACCTCCTCTCTGCCTGCCACCTGGCCCCTCTCCGCTGCGGTCACAGCACTGCCGCCAGTGGCCCCGAACCACCCACACCAGCTTTCTGATCGCGGCAACAAAGGTGCACACTGTGCAAACAGGAAGCCAGCTGGCTGTGGTTCTTCTTCCGAGTTTGGCTGAAGAGAGAGGGGAAAACCAGGGCCCTTAACAAAATTTGTCTTAGAGTTTAAATGTTACTTCTTATTCATGTTCTACATTTTAGACTAGTAATTAATCTCTAGAGCCTGTAGAGATCTGCATTTCAAATCATGATTTTCTTTTATTTGGGGGATAGGTGGTTGTTGAGACAGAATCTCGCTCTGTAGTTCAGGCTGGTTTTGAATTCACTGTGTAGCCCAGGCTGGACTCAAACTTGCCGCAATCCACCTGCCTCTGTCTCCGGAGTGCCGAAACTATGTGTGTGCACCGCCATGCTGTCTTACAGCAGTGGATTTAATGTAAAATCTCTTCTGATTGCAGTACAAGTTTCCTTTGAGAACTTTCCAGAGAGTTCTGCTAGGAAGTGGCAAAGGTACTGGAGTGCTTTGCTACCCACTCCCCCGGGACTTGCAGGAGTTGTTGGCTCAGACTGGGGCAGTCACCCCAGAGCACTGTGGTTTACTGCCAGCCCTCCCCTTCCCTCCAGCAGAACCTGCACACGGCTCGGGAGGATGTTTCTGCCTCCTTTCCCACACCTCCTCCCCCCCAGTCCCGGATGGCTTTAGAAGCTGTGGCAGCCCAGGCGGGCGCCCCACCCTGCTGAGGAAGGCGGCTGACTCACGCACTCTTTGGAGATGCTCAGGCAGTTCATAGTGAGAACTGATGGCCTTTCCCAGATCCCACTGCGATGACCTGTCATTATCCTCACCTTCAACACATTTACCTATGTGCCACCCAACAGTACCTGTCCACACTCCTGGCACTTAGTGGACATCTGTTGGGAGTTTCAACAGCATTTTCATAGTTTGACAAAACAGTATAGAAGTGAAGAATACAGGCATGGTCTACAGCTTGACCCTTCCCAGTTGGTTAGATTTATGTTTCCGAACAGAACTGGTCGCTGGTAGCCCCTCTGCGGATGTATGTCATCGTCCGTTCTCAGAAAGTGTCCACACCAGGAACTTTGTCAAGCAGGGCTTCCCTGGGCTCTCTGCCTTCCCATGTCAGGAGTGGCAGGGAGATGCCATCACCACCTCGTGCTCTGCAGTGGGCACCCGGGAGGCTCTGACCCCACTGCGCACCTGTAGGGCTTTGTTGTCTAAAGCACAGTCGGCTCCAGGGTTCAGTCTTCAAAGCAGACACACCTTAGGGGGTCTTTTCCTCTTTCTAAAGGGGGATCGGCACCTTACCCAAAATCTCATTCTCTTGGGAGCAGTGTCAGCAGAGAGAGTTGTTTATGTAGGTCTCACCTAGGGTGAGCGTGCTCTGAGGGCTGGAGCAGACCGAGGCCTGCAGGGGGTTCCTCACGACTGCCTTGGTAGGTCTCTGCGGGTGGGGCACTGGAGGTTATAACATGTAGAATTCAGGCAGTTTCGCATACAAGATCTGATTCCTGAGCCTCTCAAAAGTGGCAAGGTCCACTGAGGCTCGGCTGCTGTCATCACAGTTAGCTGGCACTAGGCCCGTTACCGTACTGTCTGGCTATGTGGGTGTCTGACTTGTGACTTCTTCCTGTCCTGTGCCACCCATTGCCAGGCTTGGTGTCATACAGCCTTCCATGAAGGCCCAAGCTGGTGTGAGCAGTGGTGAAAGCGCTGCAGGAGGAGTCGCTCCCAGAGACCCGTGCGTTGTGCTAGGCCCACAGAAGCGAGAGTCACGCCGGGCTGGGGCGGGTCCGCTGGCGCCACTCCATCGGTTCACTCCGCCTGGAAGTTAGAAGGTTTCCTCACCGAGGGGTGAGGCCTTTTTATAAAAAGACGAAAGAAAGAAGCCAGTGACAGCCCCAGCCCGCTGCTGGCTTCCAAGACTGGCTATTGCCACACAAGGCTAAGCTTCCTGTTTACCAGCGGGCCTGAGACAAAGTGGCTGTGCTTGCTGGCCGCGCAGGGCCTGGCACACAGGCTGGGTTCTGTCTGTCAGGATGGTGGGCTGAATGCTCGCTCTGTGCTTGGCCAGTGGGCTGCCAGGGCTCCCGCGGCCTGAGCCTGGACTCGAGCCACACTCGGGAGGGCACTGCTTTGGCTGCAGGACTAGTGGTGGCGCTGGGCAAGGAAGCAGGAGACGTGGGGGTGGCCTCCGCCTTCTGGCCGGCCTCCTCCTCAGCTCTCCTTGCCCCGCACAGCCCAATCCAAGCGAAGGCCCTTGGCACACAACTGAATCTTTCAATAATAAATTTGTATCTTTTGTCTTTAAGTCTCCCAGAAGCATCATGCAATCTCCGACAGTAAAAGAGCTTCTTTTGAGCGGTGTGCTGTGCGCAGGAATGGGGCCCCTCGTGTATTACCTCATCCAAAGTAAGTGCCTCGCTGACCGCCGGAGGCCTGGCCTCCTCCTTCCCGGGTCCTGCTCCTCTCCCAGAGGAAATACTTGAGATGCTTTCGGAAGCCTGGAGAAGGAAGGGAGGACTATCTTAGAAGCCAGTCTACCATTCCACTAGCAGACGCTTCCTCTTGTTTCTCCGGGAGCCACAAGTGCAATAAAGAGAGCAGGACTCATTTGCATAAGAAGGCTTGCAAAGCAAGACAGGCTTTCAGCTCACTGCACACACAGGCCATCTGTCAAGATTTCTGAGATTCCAGCCCTCAGGACGCTAAGCCGGCACTCTGAGAGGCTGAGGCAGGAGGATTGAAAGTTTGAGTCCAGCCTAGTGACATCATGTCTCAAAATTTTAAGAAGGGCTGGGAAGATAATTCAGTGTGAACTATCTGAGTATTAGGGGGGAAAAAGGCAAGATTTTAGGAAGAGAAGGAAGAGGAGAGTAGCAGGGAAAGTGGCCTTTTCTCCTGCCAGCAGGCTGCTTGTGTGCCGTTCTGAACTGTGGCCCTGGAGGAGGAGGGGGCGTTGGGGACGGGCTGTGGCAAGGGCAGAAAATGAAAGCAGAGTCCAGGTTGGAAAAGTCCCTGCAAATGTGGCTGCCAGCCGCACTGCACCCGAATTTGAATTCGTAAAGACAGGCCACCATTCTCAACAGCAGCCAGGACACTGAAGGTCATTTCAGTGCCACCAGTGGCAGAGCAGCCTCAGCTTTTTCCAGGACTGACTCTTTTGAGGCTCCTTTGTTCCCATCCCGCTTGGCCGCCCACCCTGGTGCAGCAGCTTCTGCACGTCTCCCCGGGATGTGCGTGTGCCCCTCGCTGGCCCCGTGCCCGAGCGTGGAGGGGGAGCCGGCGAGAACAGGGTGGCCGGAGTGATGCAGCCGGCAGCACAGGCTGGTGGCAGGACGGCCACCCTCGCGTCTGGGCTGACAGCCCTCTCCCTTCCGCGAGGCGGAGGCCGCAGCAGCCCGGGCGGGTGGAAAGGCCTGTGCTCTGCAGCCGCTGCCCCGCTTCAACCCCAGATCTAACGCATGCTTCGTTCCCTTTCTAGGCCTTAGTCACCCTCCCCGTGTGACGGGGCTCCAATCAATGTGTACTGTCTGAACTAATCGAATCACACATGTATCTGGTTTCAGAATACATGGTATTTAAATTTACAAATCCTTATAGTAAAAGACACATTGTCATTAATCTCCTTCAGAATCTCCAGCTTGCTGGAGACGCTGTTGTGATTCTCGCCACTTCTGTGTGTGAGGGGTTGTTCTGAGAGGGGGTCTCACGGTGGAGACGAGGTTGGCTTCGTCTTTATGCGGCGTGGTGAGCTGAGACCATACTCTTACGTGAGATAAATCAGATGCACTGCACACATTTAAATACTGCATTCTCTGGTGTGAGAGACTGAAAAGGGAAATAAGGACCGAAATGCATAACAGACACTAGGGAACGAGAAGGGAACAAGGGAAGGGACGGGGGAAGGAAGAAGGGATAAGGAAAAAAGAGTAGAAGGAAAAAATGGAAATAAAGCTTTGTATAGAGGGGAAGAGGGGTTGAAGTGAGGGAGAGGGCGGATAAAAAGAAGAAGCACGATACACCAGGGCAGGGAGAAAGCCCCTAAATGGGATCACCGTGTCTATCGGAAATGAGAAAAGTACGTGGAAGGCCCACTCAGTGGAAAGGCCGGCTCGTGAGAGCAGGACACTGCCCCTCACCCACGGAGTCACCGGACCTGGCACCGTGTGACTTCTGGCTCTTGCCCAGAGTCAGGATGGCCACGAAAGGGAGATGGTTTGAAATGATGCAGGACGCCGAGGCAGGGAGGACAGCACAACTAAAGGCCTACAAGAAAGGACTTCCACACGGCTTCAGAAAGTGTCAGAAAGGGTGGGATAAGTGTGTTCAAAGTCGAGGGGGAGGATTTTGAGGCAATTCACGGCAGTCTGTCTCATACAGCAATGACTTTTTTTCAAAACCATTTAAACAGTCACTGTACATTTTGATCGTGCCTCAGAAGCTATTGAGATGTTACAGGTCGCAAGACGTAGGAATCATGCGGTGAAGCTCAGCCGTCCTGACCAGCCTCAGCCCTCCTGCCTCATCCCGGAGCATCGGTCACAGCAGCAGCTTCCCGCAGGCCCAGGTCAGCCTCACACTGTGACTGGACCTGCAGGTGAAGCACTTTCCTCACCGAGCGGGGTCAGAGGAGCCGACCAGAGGAGGCGGGACCTCAACTCCCTTCCTCTTCCCCAGAGTAGGGCCTTGACTCTCATCACCCAAAACATTTGCAGGGCTTCTCGATGAGGCACAAGTAGATTCATTAAACAGAATCAGGGCCATGTGTGGTAGAGGACGCCTGCAGTCCCAGCACTCACGAGGCTGAGTCAGGAGGATTGCTGCAGGTTCGTGGCCAGCCTGGGCTACATACTGAGTTCAAATTCAACCTGAGTTACATACTGAGACCCTGCTTCAAAAAACAGACAACTAGACAAACAGTCAAAGAAGTACACACTCAGAAAGGGGTGTGGGTTCCAGGATGAGGTGCGTTTTCCTCTGGAGCCAGGGGTGTTGATCTGGTCATTCGGTGACCTGGTGGGTCAGGGTCCCCTTAACGGACTAGGTTAGACTACAAACATCTGCATGTGTTGGAAGGTTAGAGCGTCATTCCCAGTAATAGTGCTGCTTCCTGGAGGGCGGAAGTCCGAAGAGGTTTGGAATCTGAATCTATACCATTAGAAGAAAAGCACCACCCAATCAATTTACAGACTAGTTTGCAAGTGTAGCTTTTAAGATTTCTCGAAATTTGAGAGTGAGTCACCTGGAAGGGAGAAAACAGGATTGGGGTGAAAAGATACTGCAGCCTTGGGCAACTTGTCTGTGTCCTGAAGCCAGCAGACCCTTACAAGTGTAATTTAAAGATTAGGATTCCTCGTCTCCTGTCTGTCTGCATCTTTATCTCCCCTGCGTCCCTGCAGCCCAGCCCCTCCTGGGAAGCCTTCCCTGCCCGCTCCCTGCAGTCGCTGCCATACCTTCGCCTCCCTGGGTCACAGTAGCCCTTGGGTTGAGAAGTTCCCTGGACCCAGAGCGGTTCTACCTGAACACAAAGGAGCACTTGCACCACTGTTTCGCGGTCTGAGGCCGTTGGTGTTAGTAATACTGTGGTCTGCCGTATGTTGGCCTCATGATCACCTCTTTGATACTGGGAATTGGACTCAGGGCCCTGGCCCCGAGCTGCACTCCAGCCCCCTCCCCCTCTTCACACAGGGTATCACTGCATGGTCCAGACTGGCTGATCCTCTCCCCTCAGTCTCCCAAGCGCTGTGATGACAGGTGTGCCTGGCCTCTTTTGTTTTGAGATGGGGCCTTGCTAAATCATCACACTGCCTGGGCTGGAATTTGATTTCCTGCCTCAGCTTCCAGGTATGTGGCGCCAGCCTGGCTTACCTCATCGGAGGGCAAGCAGCCAGGTTCTGAGTGAGCTGTCACAGAGCATGCCCCTCCTCCTGTTCTTGGGCCAGCTGTGATTCTGAGCTTGGCATGGAATCACAGGACTTCAGAAATGACGGGAGCCTCAGACGAGCCGACCGAAGCCCTTGGTGGCAGGAAATGAGGCAGGGAGAGGTTTGGGAAGGTCAGGTCGGCCGGCGTGCAAGGTGCAGAGTGCAGGGTCCAGACCCTCTCCCCTGGCCCCCATCTCTGGGTCCAGTCCTCCCCTTGTATTATCTGGCTGTCCTGTGTCTTTGCAGAGGGGTTCACCAGCACCCAGTCCTACCAACTGACGATGCAGCAGCTACACAGCCACCCCGAGGCGCTGGAAGCCCTGGGCTCGCCCCTCAAGGTGCACCACCCTCCGCTGCTCGATCGGGACCACTTCGTGTACATCACTGATGCCAGGGTGCGTCGCACGCTCCCTTCTCACTAGGAGTAGCACCTCTGAGTATGGGCTTTTCCCACAGAAACTGAGTTTGTATTCTCACGGAGTGCTGCCACACATTTTTCTTCTCTGGGGAACTGGCACAGCAGGGAGCCCAGTGGGTGAAGGGAGGAGGGGCCTTTGGCTGTGATTAGAAATCTCTGTCCAGTCCGGTGCATCCAGTTTTCGCCTTTCCTTTTGGAGTTTATTTACACTGCTTTCATAATGCCAGCCTGTTCCTCAGCACTGAATCTTATCTTACAGTCTGGTTTGACAAAACTTACTTGCATATAAAGTGCAGTCCTGTGGTGTGTGGGTGCTGGACACCGGGGCGGTGCAGGGGGCTTGGAGGGAGCCAGGGCCTTGGAGGAGGCCTGGGCCTCGCCTGAGCATTCAGGCCTCAGGGCCGTGATGAAGCCTTCGTTCCTTGCTGAGAAGCCCAGCAGAGGAGGCAGAATTGGCTGGGCACAGGCAGCGGGACAGGCAGCGGGCAGAGCACTTAAGCACTGCCAGGCCAGGCTGGGTGCTTGCTTTGTGGTGCCAGGAGCCCAGGAAGCATTGTGAGGACAAGAGTGAGCCGTTCTGCCGGGCTTCCTTCCTCTCTCTCGCCTCCCCTCCCCCTTGCCCCACTCTCTTCCCTCTCCCACCCTTCCCCTTTTGCCCTCTCTCTCCATTCAGCACCCCCCCTTCCTCTGCAAAAAAGCTTAGCATGGTGGCCATGCTTGTAACCCTAGCACTCAGGAAGCTGAAACAGGCCTAAAGTTCAGGGCCACCCTGGGCTACATGGTATAGTGAGTTAAATGGCATAAAATATATAGCATGCATGCATTCATTCATTCATTCATTTATTTATGAGACAGGGTCTCGCTTTGTAGTTCAGGCTGGCCCTGAGCTCACTATGGTGCCCAGGCAAGCTGCCGCGAACTCAGCAATCCTCTTGTCTCTGCCTCCCGAGTGCTGGGATTACAGGCGTGAGCCACCACGTTTGGCATTTATAGCATATATATATATATATATATATATATATATATATATATATATATATATAGTTATAGTTATAGTTATAGTTATATAAAATATATAGCAAGACCTTGTGGGGTTTTTGTATGTTTGTTTTTTTGAGACAGGGTCTTGCTTTGTAGTTCAGGCTGGCCCTGAACTCACTATGTAGCCCAGGCAAACCTCAAACTTACAGCAATCCTCCTGCCTCTGCCTCCTGAGTGCTGGGATTACAGATGTGAGCCACCACGCCTGGCATCATGGTGTGTGGTTACTAAAGATTGAACTCGGACCTTGCGCTCACCAGGCAGATGCCAAAACCACTGAGCTACGTCCCTCGCCCAGGACCTGGTTTTAAAACACACACACACACAAAGAAAAAAGACAATTTAAAAGAGACACACATACACAGAAAAGGAAAAACAAAAAAGACGATTTAAAAGAGAAAAATAAAGTCCCTGGTTTCCATTTCCAGTATCACCCTGTCCAGACCACAATTCAATCCATGTATAAGTGCACCTTCACAGACCTGTTGTGCTCAAGGGGTGGTTGATTTGCATCGGCAGTAAACCATATACTCCCTGCCTCTGACTTTAGCACCATCCAACAGTTTAGGCACTGGACTGTCCCACCGGATGGCTTGTACCCCTGTGGGTACAAATGGACCTCATCGCTTTTATCAGTCTTTTTACTAATGACAGTACTAAAAAGCTGTCGGACGGACAGTCACACACACACCTTGGTGGTCCAAGCCGCCCAGGGGCGGGACTGTGAGGACAGTGCAGTAGAAACCATATGGTCATCCGTAGTTTCAGGTCCCTAACATTGCGGCAATGCCATCAGTAACTGTTACTAGTCTTGTATAGAAACAATGATGAGAAAAGCAAGCTGTTTTCTTAGAAACGGAAACATTCATTTTAAAGAAGTCTCTCTGATCCGTTAGTTGAATTTGTAGATGGATATGGAGGTCCAACTGTTTTTGTTCATTTTATCTCTTTCCTTAAAGCCCACTACCTAAGATGCAGAACAAAATATGTGCCAATTTGCTGGCACTAGTTACCCACATGTTTTGATTTTAAAATGATACTAGTACTGGATATGGTGGCACAGGCCTGTATCCCAGCATTTGGGAGGCTGAGGCAGGGTGACTGCCATGAGTTCAAGGCCAGTCTGAATGAACTACACAGCAAGACCATCTCAAAAGACCAAACCAAAATAAAAAAGTACTAGTAATTAAAATACACTGCAGAGCCACCTCTGCAGACTTTTTTACAAAACGTTTTTTAGAGAGCATTTACCTAGGGTGGATTTGAATTTGTAATCCTCCCAGAATGCTAGCGTTACAGCACCACACGTCACCTAGTCCCCTTTCCACAGTGCACTTTTGGTCTTTGTTTTTTCCTGTTAGATGATGGAAAATTTCAAACAGAAACGACAGGCTGTATGCTGTGAGCATGCCTACTGCAGCCAGGCTTCTTCAGCCAGGAGTTTCTATGTTCGTGAATCTCTTATTTTGATGTATTACGAAGTAACCTTCAGACATCTGTGCACTGCACCTATTAACACATATCCACGTATATCATTAACTAGAGTTTCGTATACAATTCTTAAAGTAAATTTAATGTTCTGATAAATGGACACAGCCCAGCCTGCCAGTCCTCCCTGCAGTCTTCCCTCGCCTCTCCAGCTCCACTCAGCCAACCATGGTGCCAGTTCTTTTGCCAGCCTCATGGCATTCTATCTAGACCTTCATGGGAGCAGCTGTTACAGCCACCGTCACGCTGGTTTCCTTGGCATGTGCCACACTCGTCTGCATTGTGGCACAGAGGGTGGCTCCCTGCTGTCTGAGGGTGAGTCCTTTGGCTGCTGGAAATGCTGAGCTTGGCCCACGGGGTGTCTGTCGGTGGAAGGAGGGTGCTGACCTCACCGGGTCTCCGCAGGAAGCTGCGGACATCACGTGGATTCTCATGTCGGCTCATCACTGGCTTGGCTCTAGAGAGCACGTTTTTTGACATCTTTTGAGTTGACAACAGCCTATCTGGTGACGTCTCCCTTTGTCTCTTACCCCCCAGTTGAAGATTCCGGTCTCTGGGCCCAAGGCAAAGGCCCATCTCTACTCGCGGTTGTCTAGGGGCGCCCCCTTTCAGAGGTAGGAGGGCTCTGTGGGGCTGGAGGGACCTGGGCCCGTGTGTGTGTCCCTCGTGAAGTGACTGCAGCCACAGGAAGTCAGCTCTCACAGCCCGGCGCAGACGGCTGCAGGGCTGGGCAGCAGCCAGCACCCGGCTTTTAGCTCAGTCCACACAGTTGATCCAGCACAATCTCCTCCATTGTCCCCTCCTCATCCCGCTGTACGGGAAACACTTGACAGCTGTAGTGGCCTCGGTCCGAGTGATGTGACGCTGCGTTCCGGCGGCTCCCTGTGCTTCCTCCATGCCGCAGATGAATGAAGGCATTGAGTCTGGCTCCGGCCTTACTCAGCGCCTTCTCCGCAGAAGCCCTCTACCCCCTCAATTGGCTTTTCCTCTACCCCCTCAATTGGCTTTTCTTGTCTGGTTGCCAGTAGCTACATCCACTCACTTCCCCCACAGCAAGCCTCTCTGGGAGTCCTGCTGCTTCACAGGGATGTTTGAATTCTCGAGGACAAAAGCAGCGCGCCCCCGCCCCCCAGCTCACCCCAGGTTCGCTGACCCCTGAGTCTGGGATTAGAGGAGGAGCTGAAGTCCCGTGAGTTAGAAGTGGCAACAGCTGCCCTCCCTCCTCCTGATCTAGCGGCCGATTGCTGTCAGGCAGCCACTGCCAGGCCCGCTTCAGTGAGAGAACACCAGAGCCTTCTGTCATTGCGCCGGGCCACACAGCAACTGCTTGAGTCTTTTCCCTCTGGCCCGGTCTCTGGCCCACTCCCGTGATGCGAAGACCACATTCTTGCTTTTCCTCAGGTGGAACCTTGAGGAGGTCGTCCTGGAGCTCGAGGACGGGCAGCGGATTCCCGTGTTCGCGCACAGCGAGGAGTGAGCAGGAGGCTGCGCTTCTCCGGCCTCGGGTCGGGTGGTTCCCGTGTTGTTCTGACGTCGCCACCACAGACACCACTGTGGTTCTTTTAATTCAATCAGAGAGAAACTCACAAAGTTTATTTAAAAGTGCTCCTTATACAGAAGCAAAGGACAAGGTAAAATAAACCAGTATTAATAACACAATATTTGGTTCCTGCCGGCGCTTGACTTTTCTTCTCCCCTCCGCTCCCCCTTCCATGGCTTTCCGCTCCATGCGTGAGGCCGAGGTGCCGTGCGTGCCACTGAGCGCGCCTGTCAGCCCAGCTACTTGGGAGGCCGAGGCAGGTTAAAGTTTGAGGGCTGCTTCATGAAACAAAACAAAGCAAAGCAGTAAACCAAGATATTAAAAAGGGCAGAGGACCTGGATTGTAGCGTTGAGGGGCACCAGCACTCTGGGCTTTGAAGCTTGCCCACACCAGGAGGCTTTTTAAAACTTGGCTGATAATACTTAGTTTAAGGGAGGGGGAGCTTGATTTCCTGCTTCAAAGCTCTCACCTGGGTATTTCTTCTAGTTATATTTACTTCTTTCCGGCTGATTCTGAGCAAGCCCAGGCCTGGTCATGGGCATCAGCACTGTCACGCTTCCATTGGGGGCAGCCCAGCTCTGTTTGCTGCCCAGCCCTTGCGGTGTATCCAGGAATCCTTGGGACTGGGCCAGTACTTCTCATCCGCCACCTCACTGATGTCTTAGATAATGCATACTGTCATCGGAGAAAAACGTGATGCACCATGAGCAGGGTTTGCACAGCGCCCCGGCGCGTCCCAGGGAGACAGGTCGGCTGGAGATGGAAGGAAGGGCTTGTGAAGCCTGCAGCGGGAGGGGCCCGTTTGCCTGAGCAGGGCCGTGAGCCTCCACGTAACACCACACTGCAGGAGAGGCCTCGAGACCCGGGAGTCTGGAGGGAGCGTGTCCTCCGAGAGCCGAGTCTAAGCTCGTGCTAGGCAGGGGCAGTGTGATGAGCCGCAGGTGAGGTCCAGTGCCCCGGGAGGCGGCGGCCGGTGTGGAGCCGCCATCCGCGCTCTGCATCGGCTGGTGGCCTCCATCAGACAACAGGAGCCACTCTGCTGTCAGCAGGTTCCAGGGCCTGTGGCCCCAAGGCCAGGGTCCCTCTGGACACTCGGTCCTCGCCTGCCTCCAGCTTTCCCTGTTTGCCAGCCTGAGCACTAGAGAGCGCCTGCGGAAGGTAGGCTTTATTTCTGACAGTTTCGGTAACTTGCTTCCCAAAGCCGAAGCTGAATGGAACAGGAAATAGCTGGGTCGGGCACGCGGTGGCCTTGGCCTCAGGAACGGGAAGGAAGACGCCGAAGGGGCGGAGCCCCGCGGGGGGAGGGGCTTCGCAAGAGGTTGCTGCACCAGGGCCCAGGGTCGTGGCGCTGCTAGGTGTTCAGGGTGTGTGAAAATTGCCCTGAATACTTACCACCTACCTGCCTCATGGGTGGGGCGATGTTCATGCTGTTTGTTGGGATTCATGGGTCCCTGGCGCTGTGAGTTTCCCTGTTTCTACACGAAGCGAAAAACCCCCTCTCCGTGCTGCTCCCCCATCGCTGTCCCCGGCGTTGATAGGGCGGCGCAGCTGCGCAGTAGGAAATTCCGGCTGGGATGTGCGCATGCGTGCCGTGCTGGAACGCCGCTGGAGGCAGGGCACCTGTTGAGTGCAGGTCCAGGGATGGAACTTTCCAGGAAGAATTTTCAAAAGGATCTCTTGTCTTTTCACAAGGAATATTTTAGTTGCTAAAATCAAATAAATCACAGGCACTATAGTGTTAAAAGCCTTTTACTAAACAAGCCATCAAAGCACAAATAGCCCTTCTTACTGCTTTACTGTAAATATGTATTTAATTAGCCACCCTGTGTCAGTTTCTTGGAAGTATTCTGAATATTTTTTTTACTTGTGATTCTCCTCCTTCAGCCTTCCATTATACTAGGATTATAATTGTGTGACCGTGACAGAGAGGTCCATTGGAGGAAGGCAAGGGTGTTTGGATATTAGGAAATCTATTAATATAGTTCAACATATTAGTAGAGCTAAGGAAGAAATTATGTAATTACTTATACTGAGAGAGAATCAACAAAAATGAAGCGTTTCTATAAAGACAGGAGAATGGACAATTTGCAGTTCTCTCACAAAGCCATGAGATTCCACGGTGGGGTCTCCATTCTAATGACCCATCTAACCCTGACCCTTCCAGCGGCTCTGCCTCTACCTCATCCACTGCGGGTGCGCTGGTCTCCACCTTCTTACTACTTCACCAAAAGCAATACATTTTACACAGGAAGCCTTTGGGCTGTCTCAAAGCATAACTAAACCATGCAAGAAGAGACAACTACAGAAAAATCACTATTCACATATATAAAAAATAGCCAAGTAGAAGAAATAGTGGAGCACAGGCCACATTTACAACCATTATATCAACCAAAGGGAAATCTACACATGAAATAGCAAAATCTGCAAAGTGCCAGGTGTGGTAACACACACCTATAGTCCTAGGGACTCAGGAGGCTGAGGCAGGGGGATGGCTTGCGTTTAGGAGTTTCAGAGCAGTCTGAGCAGTGTAGCAAAACCTGTCATGAAAAAATAAAATCTGCAAAAACTTATATAAGAAGTGCTGATGCACACTCCTGGAAGACAGAGAACTAGATATAAGGCAAGATATACCATGTTCTTGGATAGTAAGATTTTTCATCTTAATTGTGTCAGCTGTCCCCAAATTCCATTTGATGGTATTGATAAATATGTGGTTAGTTTTTTTCCCTCATTAGACAAACTAAATATGAGTTTATGGGAAAGAATAAGCAAGGGGAAGACGGAGAATCATGCAAAGGAAAAGCTGGTCTCATGCTAACACAGCACAATATCCGAGGAAAAGACAGTGAAATGCCTCAGGATGGAAAATCCAAAAATATATCCAGTGATGTGGAAATTTACAGTAACAGCAGTATCTCTAATCAACTGGGGATAAGCATTTAAAAAACATACAAGTTACTTTGTTTAAGAGGACAAAATTAGATTCACTATTTCCCATACAAATTCTAAGTTAATAAAATTCCAAATGAATCAATGATCCAAATGGAAAAATGAAACCATGTAAAAACTGGAGGGAAAGAATGTGTGGATTCTTTTATAACTTGGAGGTTAAAAAAAAACTACCCTAACGATTTAGTATTTAGAAGTAAACAGGGAAACTGGTTTGCCTAGAAATTTCTGTGCAATTTTAAACCAAAGCACATTAAAAAGAAAAATGATAAATTGGAGGAAATACTTACAATTCAAGTTAAAAAAGTCAATTCCTTAAAATGTAAAGAATTACAAAAATTAAGAGAAAATACTCTGGAAGTGGACAAAAGGTACAAATTTACAGAAAAATGAAAACGGGAGAGGGGTGGCTTGAAAACAGTAAAAAGAACTACCAACATCATAAAATGTGCAAATAAGAACTTCAGGGACAGCCTATCTTCTTGGCCACCTATGGTGAAGCCAGTATTGTAAAACTGCTGGTGGCACAAAATGGTGAAGCTCCCATGGACAGCATGTTGACAATACCAAGAAACAGTTTATGTGTATTTAACATTTGACCTAGCCAGCAATCCCACGTGTAGGACCATATCCCAGAGGTACACTGGCACAAACACAGAAAGCCATTTCTGTAAAATTATTTAGCCCTGAATGGTGGTGCACGCCAGAAATTAGCACTCAGGAGACTGAAGCAGGAGGGTCACTGTGAGTTCAAGGCCAGCATGGAGTACATAGTGAGACCTCTTCAATGTGCCCTCCAACAAAAAGATTATTCAGTGCGTTTTTTCTTTTCTGTGGGTCTTCATACTGAGCTATCTCCCCAGTCCTTTTAGAACTCTTCTGAGATAGGGTCTTGTTAAATCACTAAGTTGGCCAGGTTGAGCTCAAACTTGTGCCTCAGCCTCCCAGTGTGCTAGGACTACTGGCATGGAAAACCTTACTGTACCAGACATCAAGACTTAAAATGTTGACAGGGCCAGAAAAGTACGTCCATAGACAAAGTTCTTAGAGTGTCACAATGTAACAGGGAAAGAAATAGCACTACCAAATGGTGATGGCATTGAACATGCACATGGAAAATAAAAGTACTTGTCGGGCCGGAAGGTTAGCTCAGTGGTTCCGGCGCCTGCCTCGCAAGCGCAAGGTCCTGAGTTTGATCCCTGGTAACCACATATAATGCTGGGCGTGGAGACACGCCCACCAACAATCAACACCACCGCATACCACAGTGCCGGACATGGTGGCTCACGCCTGTAATCCCAGCACTCGGGAGGCAGAGACAGGAGGATTGCTGAGTTCACGGCGGCTTGCCTGGGCACCATGGTGAGCTCAGGGCCAGCCTGAACTACAAAGCGAGACCCTGTCTCAAAAAGCAAAAAAAAAAAAAAAAAAAAGTACTTGTCCCCTTATTATACCATATAAAAATTAATTCAAGGCAGATCACCCATCTAAGCATAAAAGCTGGAACTGTAAAGCTCATAAAAATAATATATTGAAGACAGTGGGTTTGGTGAAGACTTCTTATAGAGGATATAGAAATTTTAAACATAAAACACTGACATTTTAAAACTTTCACTAAATTAAAAGCTTTTCACCAAAGACACCATCGACAAAATAGTCCACAGATTTGAAAAAACAATCTGGAATGGACTGGGGTGTAGCTCAGTATGTATTTGCACAGCATATGTGTGGCCCAGGTTTGAGTGCGCGTCCCCATGTGCCTGACAGATAACTTGTATCTAGGACATATAAAGGACTCCTGTTAATCAATTAAAGGACAAAAGAATCTAATAAGCAATGAATAACTTCTATCCATTCATCATCAGGGAAAACCTAAAGGTACTCTTCATTAATCACTAGGGAAATCCCTAGTGAGCCACCAGGCGAAAACCCCTGTAACTCAGAGGACAGCGAACATGAAAATGATGGGTAATAGCGTCAACGCTACACTGCTGGGAGAACAGAACAGCACAACTGGTTTAGAAAACCAAGGGACAGATCCTTAAAAAGTTATATACATCTAACCTAAGACCTGCTGATTCTGCTTGCATTGTTTTGTTTTGGTTTGGGTTTTTCAGACAGGGTTTCACTCACACAGTCAAGGCTAAGCTTAACTCACCATGTAGCCCAGGCTGGCCTCAAACTTGCAGCGATCCTCTTGTCTCAACCTCCCTAGCGCTGGGGTGACAGGTGTTTTCCACTACTCCTGGCTTTGTAATTTCAGAAAACTGAAAACATGTACACAGAAGTCTGCCCAAATATTTTAGCAGCTTATTCATAACAGTTCACATCTAAGAGAGTCCCACGAACAGAATGGATAAATGCTGGTATATTCGAACAGTACTAACCAGCAAGAAAAGGGAACCACCAAGCCAGTACTGTATAGGAGTCTCACATACCTTGCTGAGGGAGAGCTGGAAACCAAAGCCACGTTCTGTAGTCTCATTCTGCAAGGGTTCACTTAGGACTTAGGATTGGTTTATTGCCACTCCAGCTAGTGATCTTTTCCGGTGTGAAACTTTCTGTCCTGGTAGTCACTGAAGAGGTTTATACTTCTAAACCTGCACAGCTTCTCTGCACAGAGCGCCGGGACCCCGCACAGTCCTGAGGATGGGGATTCACCTTCACATTTGCAAAGCGATCTCGGTAACCTTTTCAGTTCCCTGCAAACTGAGGGTGGAGGGAGACTCCACAACAAGCGTCTTTCCTTCCCCTGTAACTAGTGAGGAAAGGCATTCTCTCCCACTCTTCATGGGAACACAACACAAACAAAAACCTTCTAATAAAATTTTCCAGTTAAAATTTAATTAAAATACAATGTATTTTCCATTTTCATAAGCATCTCAACACATGAAAGTATACCAGTGAATTTTATCACAATTAAAACTACGTTTAACAACTCTGTAACTGAAGGACCGTTCAGTCCTTTCTAAATTTGGTCATAGGAAAAGCCAAACATTCACAGCATTTCCAAGTGCAGGGCACTAAGGGAAATCTTGTATTTGGCTGAACACTGTGATGGATGGAGTGTTTATGCACCGTATTTAATTGCTAGGACCATTTTGCGAGAATATTCTGAGCGCTCCTTTGAAAGGTACCACTGAGTTCAACATTAAGGTAAACATGCAGTTAAGGATGTCACAAATGCTAAGAGAAAACATCTCAGAGTAACTGCGTTAAATGTAGTATCAAGAGTCTTTGAAGAAGTCCAAATGATTCTGACTTTAAAATGACAAATTCATCAAGTACAAACAGGTAAGTTTTTTGGTCACTTACTCCCTATTTTTATCAAATAAATACTTACACAAATTTGCTTCAGATGGTTTTACTTTGTTTAGAACTCACCTGAGACAGCCTCTAGGCTCCAGGTTTTCACTGAAAACTGCCACTAGGGCGGAGTTTCCTCTTCCCCTTTCCGCAGTCATTTAGAAACACTGTTTCGGAGAAACCCTAGGAATGAAGCCGATTTAGTGGGAAAACAGTTCAACTGAACTGCCTCCCCCCCCCCCCCCGGGGGCGGTAACAGCAGCAGGTCGCCAGCACATCTGGGTGTGCATGGGGTACAGGGCCTCACACGTAGCGAGGTGCCGGTCACTGGCATAAGGCTAACATGCAAGGCAGCAGTCAGCGAGTCTGTGTGGTCCCTGGTTCGGAGGACGGGTGAGGGCTCAGGGACGTATGTGCCCAGGTGACAGACAAGCTGCGCTAATGCACAGGCAGCACACTGAGGAGCCTCCGACTTCGCTGGACGAGAGACATGAGTTACACAGCGTACACTTTCCCATGTCCCATTCAAATAGAACTTGGTGTTCACTGTGGGGCCTCTGTAACAATGAACTGTTTGATCCTCATCAAATTAAGTACGCGTGTGTGTGTATTTATTTTGGTGAACCTAGAGCCTTGCATATACTGTAGCACTGAGCTGCACTCCAGCCCGAGTTAATTCCTTCTGGAATAAGGAACTTCCCAGATGATATCCAATGTCAGTTTTTTGTGGACAAAATAACTATTTACAGTATTATGGAACTCTTCCTAACACAGCCGAAGGGCTGGTAAGAAATCGAACTGCAGCTCAGCGCCCACCAGGACTACACTTTACATCTCTTCCTCCTCTGCTTTAGATTTCACTAACTTTGGGACAAAAACAAGAGCATCTTTTCACTGACCAAAGTGGATGAGACAGATCACAACAACACCTGCAAGTGACCAAAACTGAGCGAAGCTGGGGCAGGATAGGGAGGTGGCAGGGTGCAGCCTGGGAGAGAAGGCAGAAGAGGACGGTGTGAGGAGGGAAAAGATGTGTTTTACGGCTGACAGAACAAGACTCTGAAAACAAGAATAATCTCTCATGAGTGACGCTGAAGAAAAACAAGAATTAGTTACTGCTGAGTTACATGCATTAGGCGAAAATAGACACAACACAAACTGAATCCGCTCAACATAAAGTAGTTATAAAATACAAAGATATCAAACTATAATGGGTGACACTATAAATCTCCAAAATTTAATGATGTCTATTTAAAATCTTGCCCCCCCAAAGTATATCCAAAATGAGGAAGTATAATTTTAGTAAATACTGGTATAGGTACACACAAATAATGCAAAAGAGATTTATCAGAAGAGTAATTTTGGCACTTTTACTTGGATTTTTAAAGTAAATACAAGTATCTTTGTACACAAGTTCTCATTCTAGAGAAACAGGATGTTAAAAGGTACAAACATCTTTCTTCTTCAAAAAAACACTGAACAGATAACTTTACCTGTTAAATCCATGGTTGGCAATTTAACTCCAAAAGTTTTACAAAATTATTTTTCTTTCTGTCAGTTTTACCAGGCTATCTACTTCCAGTATACATACATTTGGCCAGAGGTCCATAAATAATATTAACGTTTTCAATGGAGAAATCTTAAAGTTCTAAAGGGAGATACAGCTCAGTAAATAAATTCTCCTGGAATTTCTTGTAGCAATGGTTCCTCAAATTTAAATCGTTTGGAAATAGCTTTTTGCTCCGTTTTCTCTTTTTCAGACTGTCTGCATTGTCCTAAAGTATACGAAGTGACTACAATTAACTCCTCCGTCACAAGTGACCCCTCGGATTCCGGCTTCTCAGCATCGTCAGGAGTGTCAGCTGCAGAGTCGCCCTCCGGGAGGGTGTCAACTTCTTCTGCTGGCCCTTTCGCTTTGAAAGGACTGGGAACACTGCCTGCCATCAACCACGGGTGCCTCAGACACTCCTCAGCAGTGGCTCGATCTCTGGAAAAGACATTCACGGTGTGGCAGCATTAAACCCTCAACCTCAAAGGCGGAGCAGAAGTATTTACTGTGTCACATTTTGGAAAGTATAAGGAGGCAGCAATATCAGATTGAGCTTCCTGAATAGAACCAGGCGTTTTGGAACTTGGGTGCATCTCCTAGAATGCTGGAGACATATTTTAAATAGGTATTTCTTAAAGTTCTTTTGAGCAGCTCAAGAACAAGTAGAAAACACCTACTTGTAGGAGGAGCTGCCATTTCGCTATTTCTATTCCCCAGGAATAACAAGCACCACTCACATGGCACATCCGCAGTTATACAATTCCACTCATCTTAAACCTTTTAGATAAGGTATAGATCACGTTTTCTAGGGCTATGCTCTTAGGGGGAGTTTTTTATCTAGGGATATTAAGCCAAGACGCTCATATGGTTTCATGTCTACACTTCTGTGTCTTCATTTTGGGGTTTCAGTTGTTGAACTACTTTTGCTCAGAGCAGATCACTCAAAATCTGGCTGGGAGTATAGCTCTGGGTCTGGAGCCCCCAACCCTTTCACGCATAAAGAGGAATATTAATACTTACTCAGGTTTCTTAAGTAAAAGTCGCTTGATGAAGTCTACAGCTGCCTCAGATATACCATCAAATTCGTCCTCAGAATAGCTTAAATTCATCTGTGAGATGTTTAAGAACGTTTCTTGTTTATTATCGCCTAGGAAGGGTGACACTCCTGTTAGCATGACGTATGCCAACACCCCGATGCTCCTGGGTCAGAAGGAAAGTGGAAGGGCAGTTAGTACTGAAGTCACTGCTGGCGACTATCTCCTTGATTCTGCATAAGTAACACTCACCACATATCTGTTGCCATGCTGATAGGGTCATAACTGAGAATTTCAGGAGCTAGTTGGAAAAACAAGAAAATGTTTAGTTTTGTAGAAAAAAGATAAATGATAAGTATATATTAGAAACTACAAATCACTATTGTCAAGGTTTGGCCTGAAAAACAACATGAACACTTGATATGGCACAGAAAATCTTTTCTTGTTTGTTTTTGTTTTTTTGAGACAAGGTCTCACTTTGTAGTTCAGGCTGGCCCTGTGCTCACTATGTAGCCCAGGCAAACCTCAAACTCAGCAATCCTCCTGCCTCTGCCTCCTGAGTGCTGGGATTACAGGTGTGAGCCACCATGCCCGGCTGTTTTTTGAGACAATGTCTTGTTATGTAGCCTCGGCTGGCCTGGAGCTCCTCCTGCTTCAGCCTTCCTAGAGCTGGATGAATAGAAAATCTTAACTAGAAGTTGGTACTGAACTTGTCAGTTTTCATACTTCTATGCTCATTGTTGAGCCCTAGTCTCTAAAAAAATATTTGAATGCAAAAACTCTGCAATATAAAATGACAGTTTGGCACCTTTTTCTTCTCATATTTTCTATCTCATCACTCTCCACCTCTATCAGATAACAGCTTCAGATCTTTCTGAATGGCTCTGTATCTCTTTGTCCCCACAGCCCAACCTCGGTCGAGGCGGTTTCCTCTCTCACCTGGGCCGTGAGCGACCAGTCTCATGCCTCTGATCTATCATTCAGCCCCAACAGCACAGGTTCTCACCGTGTAGTTAATGCTACACTTGGGCGAGCAGAAAATCACCTATGTAATGGCACGTGGAGAAGGCTCTTTTTGGAGCCTTGCTTTTCCCCTTTCTTTTTTGGATCCAGTTTGTATTACTCTTATAACAGAAGACAACATTGTTTGGGGTGAGGGTCTCGTAGGAAATTTAGATCAACCGCAAAGCAGAAAACATTAAAACAAACCTCCCACCCCACTCATATCAAAATAACTGCTACTCCAATTCTGCAGATCGCAGCTCTCCACTCTGGTCTCCCGTACTTCTCTCCGCCTACTGGGACTCATTAAAATCAGCTAATTTATTTGGGGTATTGATTTCTCTGAAGAAATACTATTTGGTCACACTTTTAAAACTTACAGGTCAAATGTGGATTAGCCTAGTAAATCTAATCTAATTAGCCTAGGTATTCTAATCCATAAAAAATACGAAAATTCTGAAGATTTTTTTTCTCTGCCTGTAGTCTCTTTTAAAATGTGTGCCTAGGAATTTTATAAAATACTGGGTTTCTGATCACATGATGTATTTTGATCATATCCCTGCCCTCATTCCCTTCCACCTATTAATACTCTCCCTACTTTCACTGTTAAGACTGCACATATTAGAAAGCCCATGCCACCTGAGTCTGGCTCATTTTACTCAACATAATGGTCTTGTGTTCCCTTCATCCCCACAAACTACAAAACATCACTCCTTCTGGCTGAATACTATTCCACTGTGCACATATATTATGTTTTTCCAATCCACTCATCTGTTTATGGGCACCTAGGTTGGCTCCAGAGTTTTGTGATTATGCCAAAATAAGCATGGGTGTACGGGTATCCCTACAGCAGAAACCAAGCGGGTTAGCTGAATCAAATGGCAGCTCTGTTTAGGTTTTGAGGATCCTCAGTCTTGATTTCCAAAGGGCTGTACAGCCCTGTGAACATTCCCACAAGCACTTTAGAAGGGCCCCTCCCCGATCCTCAGTGGCATTCATTCATTTGCATACTAGGTACCGAACCTAGGCTTTCACGCTGAGCTACAAGCTCTTATTATTTTTTGAGACAAGTTCTTGTGAAGTGCTCAGTTGCCCACGCTAGGTTCAAACTTGCTATCCTCCTGCTGCAGCCTCCCAGAGTGCTGAGACTCCAAGTATGTGTGACCACACCAGACTACTTCTGTATTTTTGATGACAGCCACTGAACTGGGACAAGATGGACCCTCAGTGTAGTTGTTTGCTCAGGGCTTTGGACTTATCAGGCAGGCTCTGCACTACTGAGCTATAGCCCCACTCAATGTAATTTTGATTCGCAATCCCTAATAGCTAAAGATGTTGAACATTTTTTCACATATATAGTCTATTTATCCTTCTTTAAAGAAAAAAGTGAGGTTTTTATGCTTTCTGAATTGACTTTTGTACAAAGTGAAAGACAAGGTTCTAATTTCAGTCTTCTACATATGGATATCACTTCCCCAGGACCATCTGTTAAAGAAGCTCTCTTTTCTCTAACACATATTTGTGCCTCCTCTGTCCAGAATCAAAAGGCTGCAAGAGTGTGGGTTTGTATCTGTTCTCTAGTCCATTCTACTGGTCTGTGCATCTATTTTTGTGACACTAGCATGTTGTTTTCATTACTATGAGTTTGTATATAACTTGGAATCAGGTACTGTGATGGTGCCAGCCTTGGTCATTTTCTTAGAACTATGTTGCATACTCTGGACATTTGGTGTTTCCACATATGAATTCTAGGATTTTTTTTTTGGTTCTGTAAAGAACGTTGTTGGCATTTTAATCAGGAGTATATTAAATCTGTAGGTCGCTTTTGGTAACATGGCTATTTAAAAATATTAATTCTACAGACCCAGGAATGTGAGGTCTTTCCATTGCCTACTGTATTCTTCAGTTTCTCTCTTCTTTTCAGTGTTCTGAAGTTCCTATCTCAGAAGTCTTTTACCTCCTTGGTTAGAGGGATCTCTGTTTTTTTTTTTTTTAAGCTGTTGTAAATGAAACTGGCTTCCTGATTTCTTCTTCAGCTGGTTCATTGTGGGTGCATAGAAACACCACTGATCGTCCAACGTTGATTTTTATATCTTACAATTCTGCTGAATCTGTTTATCAGCCTCCAAGTCTTGTGATAGACTTGAAGGTCTTTTAAGTATAGATCACTGTTACTACTTCTCTCTGGATGCCCCTCCCCAGCCTCATGTGCTCAGGGGCGGGACCTGTGGGAGGTGACTGGGGTGACCTTGGGAGGCAGGGCTGGTACAAAGAGGGCCACGGGCATGACCTGGCATGTTTACCCTCCTCCCTGCACTCTCAGCTTCCAGACCATTTTGACTTGAGCAGCCTTTCTTCTGCCATGTTGTTTCTTCTTTGGAGTTGATGGACTATGCGCTGAAATAGGAGCCTCCTTTCAGTTCCGGTCGTTAGGTTTTGATTGTGTCTCCATCACCAGAAAGAAATCCAGACAACTGTACTATCTTCAAATCAGGACAGTTTGACATCTTCCTTTCCTATTTGTTTCCCTTTTCCTTCTCTAGCCTAATGGCTCTACCTAAATTTTCAATTATTCTTCTGGAGTGGTGAGAATGGCATCCTTGCCTCAGTCCTGAAAAGCCACTTTCCATTTTTCTCCATTTTATAGGGCCTTTACGACACTGAGGTATGATTCTTCTATACATACTTTCTTCATGGCTTTCACCATAAAAAGATGTTGAATTTTGTAGGTTTGTATTTGTTTGCTTTGAGACGGGGTCTCACTATATGGTTCACACTGACTTTGAACTCACTATGATCATGGAAGTTTTGTCTTGATTCTATATATGTGATATATTACATTTAGTGATTTTTGTGTGAGTATACTGAATGATTCTTGTATTCCTGAATTAAAACCAACTTGTTCATGATGTGTATTTTAGTATGTTGTTCATGTATTTACTCCATAACTAAGGATCTATCTGAAATTGCAGGACTTCAATACTTATTTTTTATACTGTCATTGCCCATTGGGTTTGTTTTCTTTGTGACCCAACCTGCCTTCCTCTCTGTCCTCCGGAATATTCTTTTCTTGTAAATATATTTCCAACATCCTTGGCCCATTTCAGCACTGCCCCTCCTACCCGGCTCTGAAGGGTGTCCTGCTCTCTCTACCCTTGTGCTCTTCAGGCCCATTCTGCCCTCAGGCACTGACTCCTTCCCCACTCAGGCCTGCTCCAGGCATCTTCCCACTTACAACTCACACAGCCCACCAATGCCTCTGGACCTCTGGGCTGAAGAGTTGCCTTTCCAGACCTATAGCCAAAGCCCTGTAATGACCTGTTTCTCTGGTTATAACTTCTAAATGATTATATGGCCTTATGTTTCTTTTTAAACCAATCAAACTATTAATTCTTCAAATCTCAATTTTCTTCTGGTCAATCCAAAAAGGCAATAGCTTAATTCTTTTTCTATCTCCCCTAGAGCGTGGTGTACCACTCTAGCTGCTCTTTTATGCTCAAGCAGCTGCCTCTGCCAGTGGCCTCACCCGGCATGATCCCGAAGACCTACTGTTTCATACTCTCTGGAGCCTCAGATTGGTGACTACTTTATTACCAACTGGAATTTCTTCAAAGGCTCTTTCTTTCCTGCTCTGTTCCTCTGTTTGCCCTTCGCAGTGGTGGAGATGGAAACTGGGGCTGCGCAGGTGCTGGGCACACACTCTACACGGAACTACACTCTCAGCCTCTCAGCTCCTATTCCCTTGGGGGTGATGTCTTCGAAATCTCTCAGCCTCAGCTCTGGGGGTGTACCTGGAGATAAGTGGTCTTGCTTACCACACACAGGCTCTGGGTTACCCAGCACCAAAATAAAATTTTAAAAAATTTAATCAAATAAAATTTACAAAACAAGACTTTCTTAGTCTTGCATGAAGAGGACCACCTATGTGATACCTTATTCTTCTAAGTTTTCCATCCTTTAATCCAGTTTAGATTTACTCCAAAGGAATGAATCTCTGGCGGTAGAATTTCAGTACAGCAAAGTCCTTCTTATGAAGCAGGCCACATGTGAGCTCCTTTATGAAAGTGATTCCTGTATCCAATACAAAACCATCCGCTCGTAGGAATACTTACCCACATATTCAGGAGTACCCATAATTTCTCGAAGCTCTTCACTGTTCTTCATTATTCTTGAAAGGCCAAAATCAACTATTTTAATGTCACCCAGTGGAGATTCACTCGTCAGCAGAATATTCTGAGGCTAAAAAAATAAAATGTACATCCCAAAGATTAATAAAACCATGATGAGGTACACAAAAACATATAGCCCATAAAACCCAAATTTTCAAAAACACGTAGCCCATGAAACCCAAATTCTGCCATAAAGAATAAGTATGAGTCATTTATATTCAAATGGATGTACCTTCAGGACATACTCATAAGTGAAATAAATAGGTCACAGATCTGAAAATATCCTATCTTTTCTCTGGTATGAGAAACTAAAGATGTAAATGAGCTCTAGAATATATGATAGATATTGTGAAATAGAAAATATTAAGAGGGAAGTGGGGTGTAGGGGTAAGTAACAAGGGGAAGAAAAAAAATGATGGTAATTAAAAAAAGGGAAACAAAGCTTATGTATATAGGAGCAGAGGGTTGTAAGGTGGGTGGGGGAATGGGAAATAAATGAGAATTAAATTGTGTCACATATTGGTACAAATTCTCAATATTGTGTGTGATCATGATATGTATATATAATGTACCAATAAAGCTTCAAATAAAAAACAACCCAAATTCCATCTGTGAAACTGAGGTTGAGGAACTGAACAGTAAGCAGTCACTTATGACAGATGCACGTCCTACGTGTAAGGCAGCAGGCTTCGAACTCTCTCCTATTTTCAGTCTCTTCCCCTACATTGGGTTTTTCTCAACATATAAATATGCCTCTCTCCTTAGCGTAAAAACAAACCACATACTTCTACTGACTATCCTCAAGACCCCAAGACTCTCTCTGGGTAGCACACTTGCTCCCTGCTATTCAGTTTAGCTCAGCTTCTTGGAAGTGAGGTCAAGGACACTTGCTGTCACTTTTCAGTTCAGCTAAGTCCATCTTAAACTTTCTAAATCTTCCCTCATAAGGTCAAGATGACTATTAACCAAGACTCAGCCACGCCATGGATACCTTTCAGGCACTATTTGCATGCACTGATTTCTGTTGCACATGGTAAATCATTTCAATATTCTTGATACTTCCCTGGGGTGTGTCCTCTCGGATCTCTTCTTCCCTCCACAGATTCCTCATTTATTTTCTCAGAAACGTTTTACTTCTGCCCCCCTTTTACATACTGGTGTTGCTCCAGATCTTGCACCGGCGGGCTCTCTTCTCCCACTCTTCGCACTCTATTGCCAGCAAGGCCATCTACTCCTACTGCTTTGGCCACTCCTATGCTAATGACTGAGCCACACCTTCAACTCCCACCACAGGACGGTCTCCAGGGCAGTACATTTGGAGGAACAAGCAGCCTCAGGCCCACAAGCCAGTTTCTCCGTACTCTCAATCTCAATGCATGAGCAAAATCTGGGGGATTTCCATTGAATTTCACATCTGTGAGGTCACCGGTCAGGTCAGTTCCATTTCTTAGCAAGTTCAGAGTGGGACCTTAATTTGTGTATCTCACCACCAGCAGTTTGAATCTTTGGTAGAATATGTGACTTTCCTATCTGGAAGCTTATTTATTTTATTAGAAAAAGACCTCACTTCCAAGAAAAGTAATCAGATCCCTGTGTACTACCAGCAGTCCAATGGGACAGTAATGAATGTGGGACATGCTTCTTGGTGGCTCAAGCCAATAGGAATATGTTTAATCTCAGTGTCCCTGCCATTTAAAGTTTGAGCTTTTTTTTTTTTTTTTTTTTGAGACAGGGTCTCGCTTTTGTAGTTCAGGCTAGCTCTGAGCTCACTATGTAGCCCAGGCAAGTCTTGAACTCAGCAATCCTCCTGCCTCTGCCTCCCGAGTGCTGGGATTACAGGCGTGAGCCACCATGCCCGGCAGAGCTTTTGTTATTTTTTACCCAGACCACTCTGGTAGCCTCTTGTCTCGGGTTTTCTCCATCTTCAAACTATCCTCTTTTGTGTAAATACACAGTCATCCCTCATCTCTTGGGGGGATTGGCTCTGTGGATACCAAAGCCACTGGTTTCATGAGACCCTTACATAAAATGGTGCAGTATTTGCATATATTTTATACATATCCTAGTATATACTAGAAACCATCTCTAGGTTACTTACAATTCCTATGAAACAGAAATGCTGTGTAACTATTATACTGTATTATTTAGAAAATGACAAGAAAAAAGTCTGTACATGTTCAGTACAGAAGCAATTATTTCCCCAAATATTTCAGATCCATAATTGGCTAAATTCACAGATGCAGAAACATGAATGCAGAGCCAACTGTACCCCTTCCCTCTTTCAAGTCTGGTCACGATGGGTGCAAAATCATCACCTGCAGATACTCAAATGGGAACAGGGTGAGGACAGATATGGTGAGAGGAAAGGGCTACTAGAAGCACAGAGTCAACCAGGTTCATAGTCTTGGACTTAATTTTGAATGGTATAAAATTATTCAAGACACTTCTACACACATACACACAAACACACACATACAAGATAAGCAAATGTATTGTGGATCTGAATGTAAAGTCATTTCAATTTTTAAAATAAAATATGAGACTTGAGAGAAAAGTTTGTATTCTCTTCAGAGAGGGTCCACTCTTCTACCATTAGGACCATTTCCACAGGTCAAGTACAAGCACTGGTACAAACAAATCAGATATGCTCCCACCTGGGCTCCATGTTGCACGATCCACTCTAAAATTAATGTCCTGTTGTTTCCCACAGGCAATTCATGCTGCAAATCAAACAGCTGCAATCTTCCCTTACGACTCACAATCCAGGCCTATACACGGCCTGCTTGTGCCAGGAGCCCTCTCCCTGCATTCACCGCTTACTCCAGGCAGCGTGGCTTTCTAGAGAGCTCTTCCATCCACCCTGCCCTTTTCTCTTTCCAGGGAGGGTGCAATGGCTGCCTGCTCTGCTCCACAGCAACTTGTACATGGCGACCTCATCTTTTCAAATGTTTATTCTTCTGTCTCCTCTATCACAGTGTAGTTCTCTAAACACATAGAGTGAGCATTCACACTTTCTTTCCCTTCATTCACAACCCACCACTGCATTTGACATTTTTGTTGTTTTTGAGACAGGGCCTTGCTAACTGGCCTTAAACTTACTTTGTAGCCCAGGCTGTCCTCTAGTTTGTGGTGATCTTCCTGCCTCAGCCTTCGTACTGCTGGGATTATAGGTGTGTGCCATCATGCCTGTTGTATTTGACTTTTGTCCTCTCATTTAATTTTAAGTCACAAAATCAAATGGTATTTTTCAATGCCTCCTTCTGGGCCACCATCTTAGCAGTGTTTGACACTGTTAGCCAGTTTTTCTTTGCTCACATACACATTTTGTCTTCATTTTCATGACAAACCAGAATCCTAGCTTTCTTCCTAGCTGCTTTTTCTGTCACCTTCCACTACCTGGCCCACTGGCTTTCTCGTGACTGGATCCCAAGCCCTTTTCTCAGTCCGGACCCTCACCTTGTAGTCTCTATCTGTGACTAAAGCTAACTTCTTTAACCAATTGTTTATCCATGTCTCTCCTTTCAGGTCTCAAAGGTACCTCATACTCAGCAAGACCAAAGATCTGTATCTTCCCTCCTCAGTCAGATTCTCCTGTCAGCGACAGGCATCTGAGTCAAAGTTATGACCATACAGCAGGATAGAACAATAAAAATCACCTTGGTCTTTCCTCTTTCCTTCCTTCCTCCTCATTTAACTACTGTGTCAGCACATCTTGCTAGCTTTCAAATGTAAATCTGAAGCATTTTTAAACTTGGTCGACTTATCTCCATCTATAGAAAGCTATCTAAAGTTATTATCATTTCTTGCTCCATTTCAACAGCCTCTCAGTGGTTTGCTAGGGATCTATTTTTCCCACACCACAGCCAGAAAGATCTCCTGTACTTTTCGAGTCTGACATTACCTCACTGCCTACTGCTCTGAGAGGACACCCAGGCTCTGTGGCAATTCTATACCTGCAGGGCTAGCTCCTACCTAGCTCTCCAGACCCATGTTCACTTCGGCTCAGCAAATTCAGTTTCACTGGAAGCTTCCCAGCACGCTCTCCCTTCTCACAAGAATGTCTCTGCATGTAGCCCTTTCCCGCATTTTATCTTTTCCTGGTCTTCACCCAGTGTCTACTTAGTGAGAAGACCTACGGTGGTACTAAAGCAGATACTTGTGATTTCCAACAGTATAAAGGGGTGCAACATGGAAAAGGATACTGAGTCATAGATGGTACTTCCCTTTGACAACGGCCTTACTCTTGACCTAACCATCCAACCTTTTTCTGTTATGAAAACTCACGTCTATCAAGGTGTGAATCCAGACACAAAGGAAGGGAAGAATCTACAGTTTCAATGTGGACAGGAGGCTCAGGGCCAGTCACTGCTATTGAAAGTGGGCAGTGACCTGGCACCCTGTGACATATATTTCTGGGTGACTGGACAGGAGGAACACACCTACAAAAAAAAGGGAAGAATGTCTATTTTGTCTCAGGAATGGTGGCAGCAGGAATGGCAGGACTAAGGAATCTCTGCGGTCTCAGGGCTGCCAATGAGAGAAGCAGCTGGACTTATCAGGCTCCACGGACTCTGTTGCATGCTGCTCAGTGACAGCGGTACGTGCGATGTGTTAGGCAACATGCTTGTGAGAGGGACTCGTTCCACCTTAGGAAGTTACCGAGGTGGTACGTGCGCAGAGATGAAAAGGATTTCATCTTACCAGTTATTTAACAAATTTTCACCAACTGCTTCCTAAGCTATGTGCTGGGGCAATAAGAGGACAAGACAGGAGTCCCCTTTTGCCTTCCACTGAGCTGCACCCCAGCCTGGGGCCTGACATCGTATAACCTCGAGTAGTTTGCGGTGCTGGAGAGCTCAGCAGGGTGGTGAGAGTGGGCGCTGTTTGCACAGGTGCATGCCACCCTTAGGGGAGTCACGAGGTTCGTCAAAGGCAATGTCTGCAGGGGAGGACAACCTGAGGAAGGAATTAGTCCTGGCACAATAGGTGCAATAATCTCTGAACAGTGCAGGCTAAGGGAAGAGCTAGGATAATGACCCTGAAGAGAGGACAAACCACCAGGGGCAGGCTTCAACAAGTCTCACGAGGCAGAAGGGACGGGAGATGTATTAGGAGACTGGAAAGAACACAGGAATGGGAAGCACAGGGCTCTATAGGCCTTTCCGGGGCAAAGGGAAGAAGGCAAGCACATTTTCCTGGAAAATTAGCCTCTGGATATTTGTTAAGGGTCGAATGTGTCCCCTGACAGATCTTATGTTGGTAGTATGGTCCTTAGCGTGTTGATGTGAGAAGGTGAAGCCCTAAACAGGTGGGGATGGGTGGGAAATAAAATCAGGTCATGAGTGCTGCCCCCAGAGCGGTCAGAGGGATCAGGCAGTTTTTGGGGGATGCTTGATTAGTTCTCCCTAAAGGGCTGTTATCAAAGAGCATGCTTGACCCCTAAACTGCTCCTTGGCTTCCTGTTGCCAGTTCATGATAAAGGCACTGTGACACAGAATATTCAATTCTTTCTGTTTGGTTTCTGCTTTTGGAGTGCAGGTCTTGCTATGTAGTTTAGGGTGGCCTTGACCTCACTGTGTAGTCCGGACCAGACTTACTGTGATCCTCCAGCTTCAGTCTGTCAAGTGCTGGGATTATAACAAGCGCCACCACACCTGGCCCCCAGTGCTATTTAAAATGCAAGAATTTGAGTGGTAAGGGGAGGGAGGAGTATGTCAGTAAATGGAGAGATAATGATAACTGAATAAACTGGAAACCTGCAGATCCTCACATAGACAGTTGCAGGGAAGACTTGTAAAGTCTTATTTTCCTGGTCTTTGGGAATCCTTTTATTTATCTTAGGATGTCCACTTCTGTACATATAATCCATTTAACATTTATATTTAAAAAATCACTATTGATTTTGTGGCTAAGATCATGTGAAACTGAAGTTACCTTGCTTGATAAGGCTTCCAGGATCACAGACAAAGTTTTAAGAACATTTTATCAAGCAACGAGAACTCTAAGAAGTTAACTTTTTATTGCTAAAACCTAGGTGAGAGGAAATAAGCCGATAATCCTGTCTAAATTCAGAAAATCTTTTGTGTCATCCCTATTTTAAAATAATATACTGATGGATAAATAATTTAATTTAGAATTAATTTAATTTAGAGATTCCCATCTCTAGTTACTTTCTAACCAGGCTTCTATTAGAGTAGACAAGTTAACGATATAATATTCTGTACCAGTGATGCAGAATGACCGAACCAACAGAAGACTATTCAGAGACAAAGAGCACTGGATTTTGATATGAGATTTCTTTGTGCTACTTTTGGTTATTCTTCTCCTTGACTGAGAAAAGTACACCACTCTGCTGATATGCTGGGTGACTAATTTGCCGAGTTACAAAGACTTCTTTGGACTGCAGTTAGCTCTGTTCTGACTGTGCTATTACTGCTTCTGAGACAGCAACACATTCTATGTTAAACACACGGGCTTTCCCACTGTCATATTTTGTCTTTTCCATTTTCACGAACTTTCAATTTATACTTTTGTGGCCTCCTAAATTTGGATGCTGCTCCTCAAAGAATTTCCAATGCTCAATGCAAGTTACTTGGCTAAGAGCCTTCAGTGAACTGGTCTGTTGGCAAATTGATCATTTAGGATCTGCAATGAAGCCAAGTATTTCTCTTAGTGTCAATTATTTCTAGTATGGAGTAACTATAAATTTGTGACAGAAATTTCCCATGAAGAAATGGGAGATTACACAGCCTATTAATTCAAACACACACACACACACACACACACACACACACACACGTAAAAGGGTTATCACCTTTGAAGCACTGTGGGAAAATAATCTTTTAAAAAATAACAGTCCTGGGGCCAGAGGGTTAGCTCAGTGGTTCTGGTGCCTGCTTCCCAAGTGCAAGGTCCTGAGTTTGATCCCCAGTAACCACATACAATGCTGGGTGTGGTGACTCACACCCACCAGCAATCAATACCACATACCACAGTGCTGGGCCTGGTGGCTCACGCCTGTAATCCCAGCACTTAGGAGGCAGAGACAGGAGGATTGCTGAGTTCGAGGCTTGCCTGGGCTACACAGTGAGCTCAGGGCCAGCCTGAACTACAAAGCAAGAACCTGTCTCAAAAAAAAAACAGTCTTCAAACTCTTCCATAGGCTGATAATCAACACTGTGGACATAAAAGTCCTGCACCTTTAACAGAAATTCCTTCAGTGAGGATTTTAAACTTACAGTGTTGACTCAGGGAGGTCAAATGGAAATAACCTTTAGTAGAAATTTCTCCCACCTGCTCTGTCGCCACACCAACCCCATCTCAACAGTTCACTGAGAGACGTGACGCCTCAGCAGTTTCCACAGAGACTGAGGCACGTACAAGGAGTATGAACGATGAGGAAAGACCCTGAGCTTCAGACCACCTTGTCTTCTAGTTTCTCTGGGGATAGGAAACACAGACAGCCCAGCTGCCAGCACCAAAGGCCTATCATCAACATCAAAGGCCTCTATTAAATCTGGAAGAACTGTACAGCCAGTGCATTGGAGAGAAAGGAATATGATTTACACTAAAGGTATTGGGAGAAAGGGATATAATTTCCTCATATAAACACAGCTGAAGCTTGTATTCAAGAGCCTAATATTTACCTTCAGTGCTTTCAAGTGACATCAAAGATTCGTGACACACGTGTTAGTAACCTGTCTGACTAGCTAATTAGATCCTGAATGACGGGCACACGTCGAGCTGTCATAATGGGAAGCTCATTTCCTATAGGTGCAATGTCACTGAACTGGGGTTCTGTTCTTAGAAGACCTCATATATCATACAGCTAGTAGAGTATTATAAAAAATAAAACCAGTATGATTCCCAAATTGAAGAGTATAAAACCAAACATGTTTAAGCAGATGACGATCTAAAGGGGTAAAAGCAAACTAAAGTCCTGTTCACCAACTGCCCAAGTTATAGTGAGTTTTAACCATGTGACCTTAAGCATTAGTATCCTAGGACTACATGTAGATGGACAAATATCCAGACTAGCCCTCAAAAAGTGCCACTGTAATTGTAATGTAAAAGTGCCACATATTCACACATGTGCTGTGACCATTTATGACAGCCACAGTACTACAAAACAGAATTTATACTGACCGCTTTCAGAATAGAGTAAGAAAGTTTCCAGACTATTTTCCTTTCCATATTCTATAGAAAACTAGTATGTAGAGGGATCTATTATCCTCCCCCCTCGACTTCAAATGGGACATGACCAAGTCTACTCTGAAAGTTAACTTCCAGAATATACACACTGCACTTTCTTTACATGTTCTTATATGCAGTGTTATTTACACAGGATGAGCTGTTTGGAAAGTCTATGGAATGTGTGCAATAGCAGTCGTTCTCCACATAACCCCTGGATAGGAAACAGCAGCATCACCTCGCTCTAATTGCATAAAAACCTCTAGAGTTGGGACCTAGTAATTTGTTTTTGGGAGAAGCTCTTCCAGGTGATTCTGATGTGTGACAGAGCTGGAGAATCACTGCCACAAAGCATCTGCTCGCTGCTAGTGGGGATGCTGCAGCAGAGGCCAAGGTGCATGAGCAGATGATGTTGAGATGAGGATCCAGATCAGGGGAGAAAACCTTCTTGGGGTATCCAGGGGCTTTGGTATTTTTAGGCTGCCTTCCTTCCTAATCCCATTTCCTCTGGAAAATAAGGCTATCTTTGTAAGTGAAATAAACCAGGAACTATAGGAACTGTGGTATGTTCTGTTTGAGGACTGGCTTATCATCTTCCTACAGTCCTATGTAAACTTTGATATTCAAGTATCCAACAAAAGATCTAACAGGGATCCCAAACTTTTCTACCACAGTCCCCTCAAGGCATAGAGTAAGAATAGCCATGGTGAATATTTACTGTACCCATTTTCTATGCTTCAGAAACAGAACTGGTTTGAGAAGGACATTGGCCTGGCTGGTCAAAACCCTATGTTATGACTCCTAGCACACTCAGTTCCATGTTGACTCACATGGGGTTAATCAGCATAAGTCTCAGGACTTCTGAAAAGAGCTGTGAACAAAGACCAGCTTCTTCCTGCTGAGTCTGAGCAGTTCTGAGGTGAAACTGCAGCATATACCTCAGCTGACTTTCCTGGGCTTCTCAGAATGTAGAGCTAAGCCATGAGGACTGGCAATATTCTCAGAGCTCTGAATACCAGAGTTTACTGAAGCTAGAATTATCCCTGAACTGTTCTGCCAGTAATATTTTTTTCTATTCATTCTATTTTCAACTGGTATTTTGATTACTTAAAAAGACTTGAAGTGACACACTGTCCTTTTTCTTTCTTCTACCACATCGTTGAAACTCTGAATAAGAAACTGCTTCTCATTTCTTCTCATTTATGTATTTCTGCCAGCCTAATTTTTAACATTTCTTTTCAAACATTTTTTTCTCAAAAAAATTTATAGCAAACCCTTGAAATCTGGCATTTTACTCAAGATAACTTCTCAGTTCTAGTGAAACTAGTTATTTTTTCTCAAACATAGCACAAGTACTCCTAACTCATGAGATAATTTTCTCATTCCTATTTTCCAAATCCTAATTTTTTATTAACCTCTACCTCAAGTCCTATCTTTGCCAGAAGCCTTCACCTATTCCAGGAATGTTATGGAGGGAATGCTTTATCCTCTCTTATACAGACCTCTGTACATTATCTCCCTGATAAAACCAAATGACTGGAAGAATCAACACTCAAATCTAGAAGAGACCCAGAATAGTAAAAGCAATCTTGGTCAATAAGCAAAGCAGGAGACATAGCAATACCTGACTTCAATCTACACTACAAAGCAACAGAGGCAAACATGGCATGGTCCTGGAACACAAACAGATCCGTGAATCAAGGGAACAGAACCGAGGACACAGAAACTTTCCCAGACACACTCAGCTACTTGCTCTTCAACAGTGGGGCCAAAGATATGTTCAAAGAAAGACAGCCTATTCAACAAGTAGAGCTGGGAAAATGGATTATCTATGTGAAACTAGACCCTCACCTCTCATCACACATACTAACTAAAAATCAAAATGGATCAAAGTTCTAAACATTTAAACAGAAACATTAAACCTACTGGGAGATGAAATAAGTAAAACACTTGACCTAAGTGTAGGAAAGGATGGTCTACACTGAATCTCAAATGCTCAAGAAAGAACAGCAAAACCAACAAATAGAATTATATCAGAGTAAAAGTCATCCGAATAGCAAAAGAACCAATCAGTAGAGTGAAGAGACAATCTACGAAACAGGACAAAAATTTTTCCCAGTTACTCATCAGCCAGATGGCTAATATCTAGAATATACAAAGACCTCAAAAGAATTAAACCATCTAAAGTGAAAGACTGAGGCAAGAAATGGGTAAGTGAAATGAACAGTCACTTCATAGGCAGAGAAATACAAATGGTTCACAAATACACGAAAAAATGTTCAACATCTCTGACCATTAGAGAAATGTAAATTAAAACATTAAGATTCCATCTTACCCCAGAAAGAATGGTAATCATTAAGAAATCAAGCAAGAACAAAGTATTTGTGAGTCTGTGGTGAAAAAGGAACCCTCCTTCATTGTTGGTGGGAATGTAAACTAGTATAACTATTATGGAAATTCATCTGGAGATTTTTTCAAAGAACTGACATTAGAAATGCGGCATGATCCAGCTATATTCCTGCTGGGTATCTTTTCCAAAGAGCTTATGTCATCATACTAAAGTAATACATGGATACCAATGTTTATAACTTATAATACTTAGAGTCTGGAAACAGCCTGCAAACCCTCAACAGATGACTGGATAAAGCAAATGTAGTATCTATATATAATGGAATACTACTTTGCTAAAAGAATGACAGATTTGAGACATTTCTTGGAAAATGGATGCACCTGAAACATAATGCTGAGGGAAATACACCATGAACTTAAATACCGTGTGGTATCTCTCATTTGAGTGAGGCAGAATACAAAGAAGATAATAAAAGGTTGGAGAGAAGGGGACAAGGAGATGGATCTCTTGCAATAGGGAACTGGTCCAAGGAAAAATATACAAGGGGTGAGAAGGAGAAGGAAATAAGTAGGATAAAGATGTGCCAAATATAGGAACTTAATAACCTCTATTAATGTAAACATTATATGCCATAGCACAAGCTAAGATTAGTAACACCAACAAGAATGCAAAGTGGGATAAAGAATCACAGGAGGAGGAAAGAGCAAATGGGAGAAGAATCAAAAGTAAAAAAAGAGCTGTGGTACAAAACCACTCTCCAAGATGACTGTAATGTGCACGAACTGCAAACATGTATCAATGAAATTAAAAAGACTCAGTTCTAATATCCTTGTGATCTAATAAACCTATTAACTTGATACACATTTGGATAAACTGCTGCTAAACATTTAAAAACTGCTGAGCATAATTTTTCAGCAATTTCAAATTGAAAAGTAACTTGGATCTTACCTTCAAATCAAGATGAACTACATCATGAGTGTGTAAAAAGTGGACACCTTCTAGTATCTGTCTCATGAGCCTCTGAACGTCTTTTTCTTTAAAGGCTTCTTCTCGGTCTGCAACACACTGGTCAAAGATTTCACCTCCAGCAGCACTAACAAAGTAAAACAAAAAATAAATCATACAGAGGAAATGATAAGCTCATACCATAAAAAAATAAAGGGTAAATCAGCCACAGCCTGGTACTGCTGTGGTGTTCATTTCAGTCTGATGACCTGAAACAAAGTGCAGCAAGAGCAGAACCAGCTCAGTGCCCGCTAGCTGTGCTGCAGGTGTGCGCACAACCTCTGCACACATGGGCCACCATTTACTGCATCACTTATGACTGCATTCCTCAATTTAAACACCTGAAGCTGAGGCAGAAGGATGGCCACAAGTTTGAGGCCAGGCTGGGGCTACACAGTGAGTTCAAGGGTAGAGGAAATCAGGAACTATACTTCGGCTGAAAAAGTTTCTTAATATAATTTACTGTCATTTGAGTTCTCAACAATAAAATTTAGGAGGGAATAGAGAAGGGAGGAGATGTAAACAGAAGACATCTTATGTATATGTACCAACACCCTGTGATAAATGTAATCATTATATATTGGAAACTCGTAGTAATAAAAACAAAAATAAAAATATAAAATGATAAAAATAAATTGGCCAAATGTAAAATTTAAATTCTGAGAAAACTAGAAGAATTTCTTTATTATATAAAACAATGAACTCATCATAAAAATAAAAAATAGATTGACAGGCTGGAGGGTTAGCTCAGTGGTTCCGGCGCCTGCCTCATGCCCACCAGCAATCAATACCACATACCACAGTGCCGGGCGTGGTGGCTCACGCCTGTCATCCCAGCCCTCGGAAGGCAGAGGCAGGAGGATTGCTGAGTTTGAGGCTTGCCTGGGATACATAGTGAGCTCAGAGCCAGCCTGAACTACAAAGTGAGACCCTGTCTCAAAAAAAAAAAAAAAAAGGAAAAAAAATAAGATTGACATATCAATTTATATAAATAAAATTATTTCTTTAATTAAAATTTAAGAGTAATTTATTGTTAGTCTTTTCCACTGTGATGCTTACCCATTCCAGTTTCCTATATATGCACTGGGTGAGGTATTTAAGACTAAACAGAATCCAGGGTCTCACACTGAGCTAGGTCCCTAGCTATCCCCCTCCCCCTTTTTGAGACAAGGTCTCACTACATTGCTAAGTTGCCCAGACTGGCCTCAAATTTTCAATCCTCCTGCCTCAGCCTCAGCCTCCCAGTGGGTGTGTATCTCCACATCTGTTTGTTTGTTTGTTTTATTTTCCTTTTTCTGGAAACAAGGTCTTGGTATATAGTCCAGGCTGGCTTTGAACTCCCAGCAATCTTCATGCCTCTCAGGTGTGGCACATTGTTTTGACAAAGGGTTACATTTCTGTTCTCTTGCGAACTGAAGTTCACATGAACACGAAGTATGTTGCTAACCTCAGTTTTCTGAAAAAAGGATGTACTTCAAATGCGGACTACCCTTAGAAGCTTTGAAAGCTACTTGTGTAGTTGTAAGACTGAACTCCTTCCAGCACAATGTACAGCCGTGTCACTGTTTACCCTCCTTAACAAAAACTGTAGCCACTACCTGAACTAACTGTGGGACCAGGAGAGGAAGAAAGCAAACAAGGTGAGCTCTCTTGGTCCCTGGTTTCCTACCTGCAGGGAACTTACAGGTAGTGGTACAGGGCAAGAAGAATCCAAGCAGTAGAGGTGGTCTGGCTATGCTGAGAAGACACTGGAAATCTGAGGAGGTTGGGATAGCTGGAAATCGCAAGCAGGTATCAGAGAGAAGGGAGTTTCACAGAGAAAGACTTTCAGAAGCTACGTCTAGGCAGAACACTTGTAATATACATGCACAGTGCAAAACTCTGTAAGGTTAGGCAAGAATTTCAGGAAATTATAAGCTGAGTAATTCCCAGTATTCAGAAAGGACAAGGCAAAACATGAATTTTGTCGATTTTGAGTGGAAAAACCACTTAAGACAGTAAACAGCCTCACTCCCCAAGGCTATCTACAGCATTAAAATTAAACTAGACTTAGACCTGCCTTCACCAAGCTGATCCCTGGGTAAATTTACTGCCTGCTGAAACAAATTTCACCATTCTATAAGGGGATGAAACACACTCCATATCGTAACATTCTACATGAATGTCATCCTATCCACCATTTCTAGACATCTGAGAATGCTACACAATACAATCTATAACAACATGAAAAACAATAAAAAACCCAGATATGACAAAGATGATGTTCATGGGAGACAGTGATCTTAAAGAGGTCTTATACAGATGTTCAAGGATTGAAAATAAACACAACAAGGAAGAGAGGGGGTATTAAAAGTACCAAATGGCCAGGTGTATGCCTGTAATGTAACTGCAATCTCAGTATTCTGTGAGGCTGAGACAGAGATGGCCATGAGTTCAAAGCCAGCCTGGGCTACATACATTCCTGTCCAGTAAACATGAAACAAAGAAAGAAAGAAAGAAAAAAGAAAGAAAGAAAGGGACAGAGAGAGAGAGGAAGGAGAGAGAGAAGGACAGAGGGAGGGAGAGAGGGAGAGGGAAGAGAGAAAGAGAAAAAGTGGAATTTCTAGAGATAAAAAATATAGTGATTAAAATAAAAAATTCACTGGTCTTCATGTTGATTAGATATTGAAGAAACAGTAAACCTAAGGCAGAACAATAGAAACCATCCAATGTGAAATATAAAGAAGGAAAAAAGACTAAAAAAAAAATCAACAGTACCCCAGGGACATATGGGACAATAACAAGCAGCTTAACACACTGTAACTAAAGAGAGAGAAGAAGGAGGTAGAGGCAAAAAAAATAAAAAAAGAAAAAGAAAAAAAAATTATAGAACCAAGTATTTCCCAAACCCAATAAAATCACAAACACAAAGACCCATGTTGTAGCTCAATGAACCCCAAGGGGGATACACTCAACACTGGGAATACTGTGCTTCAATTCCTGAAACCAGTGATCAAGAGAAAATCTGTAAAAAGCCATGTTCGTAGGGAACAGGGTCTGTCACACACACACTGCTTGTTATAAACAACGTAGGGAAGAAGACAGTAGAGTCATAGTTTTAAACAGTGGGGAAAAGTGTGCTTAGAATGCAGCATGTGGGGCTGGAAGATTGGTAGGCAACAATAGAAAAGAAGTTAGACAAATTCATGAGGAAGGAAAACAACATGAAAAACCCCTTGAGGCGGATGGGCAACTCCAAACACTGACCGTCTGCTTGTCCCAGAAGTATTCCCTAACCACTCAGGCAGAGAAGAGCAACACAACACTCAGCGCAGAGCAGAAGCCTGAGATACACGCTTCGGGGCAACATCCTGGCTCTGCTACTCACAGTGTGATCTCAGACTGTTTATTGCTTTCAGTTTTTCTTAATATGTAAAAATCTTACAGAAGGCAGTTGAGTGGTACAGCACTTGCCTGGCACACATGAGGCCCTAAATTCAATCCACTATACAACAAATCATATATAGTGAAATATATACTAATGTATAAACCATGGGTACAAAGTGAACTTAGCAAAGCACCCAGCACATGGTTCATGTTTAGCACATTATAGCTACGATACTTTGTCTTCACAGAGCACATAAGAATTTCTGATATGACAACACTGGGCATGGTGGCTCATGCCTGTTATCCCAGCACTCAGGAGGCAGAGGCAAGAGGACTGCTGAGTTCCAGGCTTGCTTGCGTTACATAGTGAGCTCATGGCCAGCCTGAACTACAAAGCAAGACACTGTGTCAAGGAAAAAAAGAAAAAAAAAAAAAAAAGGATTTCTGATAGAACACTAATATGGTGCCTATCATTTATATTTAATCTCACTATAGTTTTAACTCTTGGAAGGAAGGGGCTACATTATTCTTACTTTATATTAGCAACCCCTAGTAGTATCTAGTGCTCACAGCAGGTGCTTCAGTAATGCTTGATACCATAATCACAGCTTGCCGTTTTCATGGCAACAATTTACTTATCTGGCTGAGAATCTTGCTATCTCAGTATCTAGAATACATCTCTAAGACTTCCTTTTCAAATTAAAACAACAATTTTGGTCAAATCATACTTATTAAGTTTTAAAAACCTGATCACTGAACAGAAGTCATCCAAGGTTTTCAGGCAAGGGAATGCCTAGAGGGAGGTCCCAGAATGGAAGCCAAGGGGATCAGCTAAGCAACTACGAGAGAGGTTCAGATGTGAGACTTGGTAATTCATCATCCATGAGGTTAAAGGAGATAAAGGAATCAAGGACAGAATCAAGGGCAGGATCTAGCATGAAAAATGAACTAATGGAGAATAATGGAAATGGGAACAAAAGAAAAAACACTAGATGGGCAACGCAAATACACAGACCCTGAAGTGATAATGACCCACAGGGAGACACAGGCATATACAGCAAGTAACTGGAACTCAGGAGGGAAGTTGAAGTTGGAAAAACTGGGGAAATAACCATCATGCAAATGACAGCTCAAGGTACACACAAAAAAAGATTATCATCCAAGATAAATTTATAGGACACAAATGTAAAACACTGACAGAGTTCTGGGGAACATCTCCATTATCCAGAACAGGGTAAAAAGCTCTGAGAGGGGCCAGAGATTTAGCTCAGTGGTTGCAGCGCCTGCCTCCCAAGTGCAAGGTCCTGAGTTCGATCCCCGTAACCACATACAATGCTGGGCATGGTGACTCACACCCACCAGCAATCAATACCACATACCACAGTGCTGGGCCTGGTGGCTCACACCTGTAATCCCAGCACTTGGGAGGCAGAGACAGGAGGATTGCCGAGTTTGAGGCTTGCCTGGGCTACATAGTGAGCTGAGGGCCAGCCTGAACTACAAAGCGAGACTCTGTCTCAAAAAAAAAAAAAAAAAAAAAAGCTCTGAGAGGAGAAAAGCCAACAGAGAAACAAAGCACAGGGCTATAAAAGCCAAGGAAGTAATTCAAGAAAGAATTGCATCTCATGTTTAAAGATACTAAGAAGCAGAATAAACACAAAATGGAATTCATTTTGGCAAGCAGGGCTGGTGACCTCATGAAAGTTTTTAAGAGAGCAGATGGCATTATACTGAAAAGTGAATGGCCTTATTGCCACATGTACAGATGAGTGGATCAATGAAGTGGAACAGAACTGATTGGAAGGTGAGGAAAGCTATAAATTTAGACTATCCTTTCAAGAAGTACAGCAATAAAGAGCAACTCGGCAAAGACAGTTTAAGGAGAGTCATAGCTGAGGAGCAAGAATTTTAGAAATAACAGAAGACAGAGAGAAAGGAGCCACCAAGGAGAAGACGTGGAAACTTTAAAAGAGATTACATAACTGAGTAAAAAACAAGTATAGGTCCCAGAAAAGGAAGAATAAAAATTAAAGAACACAAATAAGGTTTTTACCCTTGGAAGTAAATAGTCAAATCTCTTCCATCAAACAGATGGGAAGGCCATAAGGCAGTAAAGACAAAAGATTATCATTCTGGGTAGACATATCCAACATAATGTGTTGATAGAACAAATGTGCTAAGATGACTTCCTTAGTCAGAAGGCTTTGGAGAGATGTGGAGTCTGTGGCTGACGGCCTAATTTTCTCCATAAAGAGGAGAACAGGCCAGGTATCTAACAAAAGGTGGGAAGAAGGCGACACAGTAAGTGGAGTAAAGGTATTTATGAGGAACACATGAAGATGATCTGGAACATCCTTTCCAGAGAACCAGGCCATTCACACTCTCACACAGAAGACAATAACTATCAAATTCAACCCAAGAAAGATAATACTTACTATTCCAGAACCAAGATCATTTCGGACGGAGTCTCATATACTTCATGTAAATTAATGACCCAAGGATTGTCCTGTGCTAGTTCAAGTACAGCAATCTCATGAATTATCTCCATCCGACAATCTTGGCCTTTTCTTCTTTTTCTCATAAACTTCGCAGCAAACTCTTTTCCAGAATCTTTTTTTATACATTTCCTCACCACTGCAAATTTCCCCCTAGAATTAAACAAAAACTTCATTGTTAAAGCTGATAACTTCCAGAGATGGTAAATTTTAATAAAAATTTCTAAATACATCAGTGGCTATTTAGAGTGAGACCATTAATCACAAAAAATAAGAACAGCATTTGAGAATTTATAATAGGCTACATATGTATTGATTTATAATTTATTTTTATTAAATAAAATGAACTCAGAAAATTATAAAATCTGTTTGCTGAATAAATAGAGCAGTCTGAATGTGTCTACCTAAATTCATGCATCAGAAACAACAGAGTTGAGAAATGGGCCCGTGACAAGGTGATCAGGTTATAAAGGGATGAGGGTTTCACATCCCACACCCCAAACCAACCTTGCTTCTTGACCTGATGCAGCTTTGCCAGATGTGGGCCCTTAATCTTGGATTTCCTGGTCTCCAGAACCATGCGCCAAATACGTGCTGCTCACTTCTAACTAGTCTGTGGTCTTCTGTTACAGCAGCACACAAGGGACCAAGACCACAGCCAAATAGTGAAGGTGCTATTTTCTGCAGTTTCATTAAAATAACTTGATTTTTTTTAAACATACAGAAAATGATTTAAATCTTTAAAAAATTTACATTTTTTAAACAAATTGTTCACCAGATTCCCTAATATGACTGATTTCACTGTCACCAGCTGATTTTAAGAAAACTATCACCATATGATAAAAATAAGGATTTCACTCAACTGTCAGTCCAATGATAGTATCAGTTGGAAATATTCTATAGAAAAAGATACAAGGATAATCCTGACACATCAGAGATTGTCACTAATATAATAAGCAAGTCAAATTGAGGATCCAATACAATACTGATAAAGGGCATGGTCTCTAGAATTAGTCTGGGCTTCAATCCCACAATTAGGATGTAACACATAACCTTAGGCAATGTATTTAACCTTTGTAACCTCATTTTTTTCTTATCCATACAAAGGGACAGGAATACCATCTATGTCAGAGTACTGAGAACCAAAACACACTTATTCCTTAATACTCATGGAAGATGCTTCCAGGACACCTATAGGTACCAAAACCTAAGGATACTCAAGTCTCCACAGTGAGCAGTATAGTATTTACATATAATCAGCACAATCCTCCTGTACACCTGAAGTCATCTAGCTAATGCAATGTAAATATTATATGTTAGTAAACAGCTGTAACCATGGGTATACCAAGTGGCAATGGTGTCTTTCAACCTATGAGGTACAGTGATCTATTCCATGCATTATTTAATAAAGTTTTCTTCATAGGCCAAATGCTGACTTCAGGTGAAGGGCCAAGAAGTGGCTGCTTCTCCATGGAGTAGTCTAGAACAAATGCTACTCTGTCTTCCACCTGACCATCTATGAGCTATCACATACAGAGAACACAATCTGCCAACTGCCAGTCGCTCTTCTCTTCTGAATTTGCCACCATTTCTCATGTCCATAGGCTATTATGACTTCTTCACTATTATGGCTTATTAGAAAATATGCCAACCAAAATCTAAAGCAACTACAGCAGGTATATGATCAAAGCACTACAGGATTGTTATTTTGTAGTTCTTAGCACAATGCAATTTAACATTGCTTGCTAAAGAATTGACAGGTTTTTTTTTTTATTTGTTTATTTGTTTTTGTGGTACCAGGGATTGAACTTGAGCCCTTGCACTTCCAAGGTAGGCGTGAAAACATTTGACCTAAATCCCCAAACCAATGGCTTTTTCACATTTCATATTTGAGTTGGAAATACATGTCAATTACCTAGACTGTTTACTTCTTGAAATTTTATCCAGACAGTACCTTGAACTGTATTTTAAAAATCCTTTCTAAAAAATTAAAGATAAGGCTTTAATTTGTTCTTAATAGAATTAAATAGAATTTAATAGTTCTAATTTTGAGATTATAGCTCACCATTATAGATTAACTTTGAGTACTAATTCTTCCTTCCCAGCAATTATTAACCACAAATATGCCTTTCATTCCTTCTCAGTTTTTGTTACCACTCATAATAAAATGTTGAGGGACAAAGCCTGAGGCATAGCCTTAGGGCTGTTCAGTTTTGTAACAACCAACATAACAACACTCATATTCAGGTCAAAATTATTTTGTTCATAGAAATATTTTACCCCACAAACTCAGGCGAATATCTCCACCAAGCCTCAAGGAGCAGCATATTTAAAAGACATCCAAGATCAAGGTATATTAGCAGTCCATGACAGGCTATGTTGTAGGTAGAAATGAGTGGAGAAAAGGAGATGGAAAATTCAGAATGACTTCAGGATTTTTGGTATAAATTCTGTGTATACATATATCATCAACTGACCCAGTGATTATTACAACAGTAAAAGAGCTTTGGGAGAAGATACTACTTGCCATCCTTTCCTCACTGAGCGTTCCTGCCACTGTTCCTTGTTTGAGGTGTCTTACCTCAACTGTACTAAGATTCCTCCCATTCTTTAAGCCTCCACTTCCACATTATTTCCTCCATAAGATCTTCCAGGAAGTGTCCTCTTGACTATACAGAGGTCAGTGACGGATCTGTAACATTTGGGGATAACCTCTAAAGTCTAGGGTGGTGCCTCATGCGCTTATCATATAAATATAACACAATGCACCACTCAATGATGGGGATGTGTTCTGAGAAACACATCCTCAGGCAATTGCATCATCATGTACAGTGTACTTACATTCCCCTAGATAGGTTGTACGGTACAGCCTAGGGCAACTAGGTTTCAAGTGGGATACTACATTACTATACTAAATATTGTAGGCAGCTGTGAAAGAATGGTAAGAAAAGGTACAAGAAATACCATCTGTATATACCTGTCTAGGACACGCACAGTGTAGAGTCTGCAGGACTTCAAGCTGCTCTGGGGGTCAGTGAGTGGCCAGTAAATGGGAAGGTCTGGACATCACTGCACACTACGCTAGACTTTATACACACTGAACACTTGTGCCATGCTAAATTTGTAAAAAAATTGATTTCTCTAAAAATAAACTAGCCCTAATTTACTATAACTTTTTTGCTTTGTAAGTTAAATTAAACTTAAAAAAAGATCAATGCCAAATGAGTTCTAGAATGTATGATTGATTTTGTGAAATACGAAATATTAAAAGGGAATGTGGTAGGTGAAAATAATGAGGGGAAAGAATAAATATGATTTGAAAAGGAAAAGAAAGCACATGTATATAAGGGGTGGGGGGTTGTGGGGTGGGTAGGGATATGGGTAAAAATGAGAACTCATGTCATATACTGGTACAAATTACCCAACGTTGAGTGTGATTGTGAGCTGTATATAAAATGTACCAATAAAGAATTCAATTTAAAAAATAAGATCAATGCCAAACTTGGTTTTAAATTCTGGTGATCACGGGCAATTTAAGTGTTCTTTCTAGGCCTCAGATTCATCTGTATAATGATAGTAATGATGATGATAAAGGCTAAAGAAAATTGTTTCTCTAAAGTGTGTAGCATTTAGCAAGTCTTTAGCAATCAGTAGCTATTTTATTAGAGGACTTTCAGATTTATGGTATCACTAATAATTTGTGACCCCTCCCCCCGGAAACACACACACACACACACACACACATACACACACACAGAACAGAAGAGGAGAGTTCCAGAAGTGATTTTATTTCCCCTCAGTGCTGAGGATCAAACCTATGACCTCCCACCCACTGGAGAGTGCTCTACCACTATGGTGTATCTCTTAGCACTTTATCTAACTTGAACTCTACATGAAGTGTAAAATCCTTTAATAAGCATACTGTATAAAAATTTAAAAAATACTGTCTTTCCTCTTTATTTAGGAAGAGGTGAATCAATGACTACAGCCACTTAGCTTTTTGATGCATTTAGTTTAGGAATCATATTTTAAAATATTTTTTTATTTACAGGGTTTTTTGTTTGTTTGGAGACAGGGTTTTGCTATGCAGTTCGGGCTGGTCTTGGATGGATTTAAACTCCTACTGATTTTCCTGCCTCAGCCTTCCAAACACTGAGAATACAGGCATGTGCCACCATGCCCCCCTTAAAATTCATTACCTCTCTAAACTCATATATTTTAAATTAAAACATACTTCCTACGTAACTGCTCCTGATCAACCACAGTTTTTTCAGGCCAGAAGTATCGGATTACTTCCAAACTCCTGTAAATATGATTCTTTAAACCAGTAAGTAAATTACAAAAAAAAAATCTTAAATAACATTTGTCCACAAACAAGGCATATTTTACCTGGATAATATTATTTAACTAGTTTCTTTGTTTCTAAAGAAATTATAATTTATAGCACATCCTTAAATAAATGGAAGGTTCAATCTGAAGTCATTACTTACACATATCAATCCAGGTTAACAGTTCAAGTTCCCAAAACATAGCCACCCTAGTCCACTTTCAGTTTAAAAAGCCTTTGTTGGGCCGGTAATTTGGCTCAGTAGTTCCAGCGCCTGCCTCGCAAGCGCAAGGTCCCTGGTTCAATCCCCGGTAACCACATACAATACTGGGCATGGTATGCCCACTGGCAATCAGTACCTCATACCATAGATGCTGGGCTTGGTGGCTCAAGCCTGTAATCCCAGCACTGGGGAGGCAGAGGAAGGAGGATTGCTGAGTTCAAGGCTTGCCTGGGCTACATAGTGAGCTCAGGGCCAGCCTGAACTACAAAGTGAGACCCTGTCTCAAAAAAAAAAAAAAAAAAAAAAAAGCCTTTCTTGTCTTATCTTTCCCCCTAACTGCTGAAGAAAATGAGATGGGGCAGGAATAATCTGACAGAGAAGCTTGGGAAGATCTGGAGCTAATTAACATATCCTCTCATAAAAACTATGAGGAATGGCACGAGTCACAAGACAGATTCTTTGTAAAACATCTGTTCTGTAACAGAAATGAGTGGAGCCTCAGCTCTGCACTTTCAGAAGATTCAGTTTTTGACTTGTTTTCTAACGTGAAAAACAGCGTGCTGCAAACAAGCCCAACAAAAGGTGAGAGTCAACAGAACACAAGTGAAAGCACTTATGAAACTGTAACGCCCACAGAGGACTCACATTCATAATTTCCCCCAAAGCATGATCAAACTATGAGTATATTCTGTAAAAAAAACAAGAGATGTCATTTGGCTTAAATTTTTTTTCTTTTTTTTTTGAGACAGGTCTTGCTTTGTAGTTCAGGCTGGCCCTGAGCTCACTATGTAGCCCAGGCACGCCTCGAATTTAGCAATCCTCCTGCCTCTGCCTCCTGAGTGCTGGGATTACAGGCGTGAGCCACCATGCCCGGCTGGCTTAAACTTTTTTTAAAGATAAAATTTATGGACATATTTTAAAATGTTTAAGTTGAAGACTAGCTAAGGGAAACATCTGTAAGGCAAATCATCTGATATAAAATTAGCCTAACTATAAAATGATAAAAACATCTTTCTGTTCCTATATCATCATTAAACCCAAGGGAAATCAACATAAAAATGTGGCAGAACCCAAGGTTATGCTCTCCAGTAATGAAATCATTAATGTTATTTACACTGGCACAACAGTGACTTAAAGGTAACAAGGCTTAGGAATAATAAGTCAAACTCTGGAGTAGTAGAAACAAGGTTTCCATCGTATATTTACACACATTTAGGTTGTTATGGATTCTGCCAAACACATGAAAGGAATAGGACTTTTCTTAAAAATGATAACACTGTGCCCTGTCATTACTCTGGAATCAATGGAGTTTTAAAACACCTTTTTGAACAGCGATCACATTGAAAGAAAGCTTTCTGGATGTAATAAACAGCAATACCTAAAAAGAAAGGATGTTTAAACAGTTGTTTTTGAACCTTTTCTACTTTTCTTAAGGCCATTACATAGCAGTATGAGGTCAATGATCAGATATGCAATCAGCCTTAACAGTTGAAAAAGTCCATTTTTATATTATGAGAAAAAAATGTCATACCTAAACACATTCAACTACGTTAAAAGGAGCCATAATCTATTTGCAAAATGTAGGAACCTTCAATAAGGACTGTTTATAAGGAAAAACTTATTTTTTCTGAATTGTTAACAATTCCTTGGTTGCTCTGATGACAAGGAGTCTATTTTGCAATTGTGTAGATTTTAGTTTTGCTTTTTGGTTAGACTGGAAATAGTACATGCTGATTTATATGCTGAGTTACAGGGTACAACAAATGCTTTTCCTTAGCTAAACACAACCTTAAAGCTTTAGATGTGTTTTATTTAATTTTCTCAAGAACCCCATGAGCAGTCAAGAGTGAAGTAACACACTCAAATCCATGGAACCAGTAAAAGCCACGATTTCAATCCTGGACTGAAGACTCCAAGCTTCGTATTCTTAGCTGGTGCATTAAACTTTGTCATGAAAAAGGTAAAAAGAACTGATTGTATTTTTCAGTTTCATGCTGTTACATTAAGTAACTAACTACATTATTCAGCTGCCTTGCGATTTATTCCTTTCTATGTTAAGACAATAATACTATGTATATATAAAATGTAAGCAAAAACTACCTCCACCTTAAAATATAAAACACAACCTTCCAAGCAAACTCATTTTATATTAGAAATTGGAAGTTGAAAGAAACACAGGTGGAGGAATCAGTACCCTATCACTTACTTGACAGGGTGCAAGTCAGTTTTTTCAGGGTAGAACACTCCTCATAAACTGCAGGACGGTGCTTGCCAGCTGAAGGCATTTCCCTTCTTCCTTCAGTGGAATGAAGCGAGACGGTTCCATCAAATAATGGAAAACTTAGCGTCTCCTTCTCGGGTAGTCAGGGTTACCTCAGAACGTATGGAATGTCAAGGAATTAGAACCCTACCTAGCTCGGCAGCACTCCTCTCCTCTCGTGTCATAATTGCAGCGTGCACGGGGCCGGTCAATTAGCGTCTAGCCCAGTGAGGTCATGTTTCTGAAAGGTATTTTTTCTGCTAACACCGGGAATAAGCAGAACATCTTAAAGGGTCCCTCAAAACTATTCTTTCTACAAGTTACCTTAGTATTTGTAAAGCGGTGCATTTTGATCACGGTTTGGAACCATGCTTTTTCTCAGCGCCCAGAAGAAGGCCATCATAACAGTAATGCCCTTTCCCATTACGACACGTAGCTATTTTGCAACCATGACAAATGTTTGCAATAAAGGGGAACACGAACAACGCTATGTGCCAAACACAGTGGTATGTGTTTTAAAGGCACCGCACCTCACAACACTTCCAGAGTTAAATACTGCTGCAATGTTGACTTTCTAGGCCAGAAAAGTGTGGCTGGGGAGTCCAAGTCACCCACTCAAAAGCGAAAGCAGCAAGCAGGGCGAGGATAGGGGCTGAGGTCTGCCCTAAGGCCAGCGTATTTGACAACTTCTCTAAATCATTCTCAAGAACGAAGTCCCCAAAGCCCACAGAAAGCACTGTGTCACCGCGCTTCAACTCACAAAACATAAGACATCCGGACTGCCTTCCTCTTTCACAATCTGAAAAAGAGCAAGTTTCAAGTTTTCCCCGACTTTACCAAAAGATGAGTGGGGCGCGGAGAAGGCGAGAGCCGGCCACAACAGTGGGGTAGAAAAAGAGAGAAAAGGGCCGAAGACCTATGAAAAGAAACAGCCCGGACTCAAGGGACCGGGAGCTAAATTGTTTATAACCTAAACGGCGAAAGGCAACCAGGAAAACGAGAAAGACGGAGGCCGCGGAAGGCGGCTGGCGGAAGTTGAGCCCGAGCCGGAGCACAGCGAGCTGTCACCGAGGCCGGCTCGCCCAACGCCGCAGAGCGGGCAGGAGCCGCCGGCCGGCGAGGACGAGGGGCGCCGACTCGGAGCCGCCGCGCCGCAGCCTCCCGCGGGGTGCGGGGCAGAGGACGGAGCCGGTGCCGGGACCGCGCCTCCCCGCCGGCCAAGCACAGGACACCGGCCCCGCCGAGCCCGCGCCGCCCCGCCCCGCCCCGCCCCGGCCCGGCCGCCCGCCGCGCCTCACCTGCCCAGCTCCCGGCCCGGGCTCAGGCGGTAGCCGTCCTGGAAGGGCGCGCTGCGCACCTCCGCGCGGATCTCCGTCAGCAGCCCGCGCGCGTGGGTCGGCGGCGGCCGGCGCGGCGCGCTCGCACCCGGGCCTGCAGCTCCGGGGCCCGAGGCGGCGGCCGAGGACGAGCCGCCGCTGCCCGGCTTCTCTAGAGGAATCATGGCGGCGACGACGGCAGCCGGAGGCAACGGCTTTCTCGCGGCTGTCGGAGGAAGTTCCTCACGCCCGTTGAGGCCCGCGCGGTGCCTGGACTGCGGCCGCCAGCCGGCTCCCGGCAGCCCCGCCCTCGCAAGGCCCCGCCCTCATAAGGCCCCGCCCCGCTCAGGCCCCGCCCCTCGGGAAATCTACCGCGGGGCTCAGCGCTCTCTGTGCCTCGCTCACGTCCTCTGCAGCTCAGTGGGAGAAGGTGCAGCCTGGTCCCGAGAAGTGGGCGGCTGGGGGCGGGGGCGGTAACTGATAGTAACGCGCAGCGCCACCGTTTGGCTAGGCGGGCCAACATCAACTGCGTTGCCCTACCTGTTGAGCTTTCCGAAAACTGACCCTTAGTTGAGGGAAACGAGGCAGAAGAACTTCCAGATTCTCTTTGTCCTGGGTGCGCGGGGAGCGGTGATGAGACCCTCATCGGGTCTCCTGTATAGCACCTTGGAAGGTGGCTTTGAAGGCAGGAGTTGAAATAGTACAGAACAGTATTGTGCTATCTACATTCTCCTCTGTACTTTACTTCTAAGGTGCCTTCATCTGTTCTCATGATCACTGATGATTATAAAGTTTGTATCGCCGGTTTCCAACCAGTCTCGGAATCTCAGACTGGTACATTGAACTGTGCTCTTGGTATTTTTACTTTAGATGTCAAATTAGCATCTCAGATATAACCAGCACATGTGAAAGTAAGTGCTTGAAGACCTTCGTGATTGCTTTTTGGTTCGGTTTCCCCATCCCCACCTGTCCAGGGCATCCTCAACTCAGCTGAGACTCCTTTCTAGAATTCTCTTTATTCAGTTTCTCAGCAACCTTCCTGGCTTTTCCTGCACACTCTATATGGAACGGCTCACCTCCCTCCACTTCCACCTACCCCTGTAGATTGCGTCACTGTTATCTGTGGGCTGCGTTATGGTGGTTGCTGACTAACTGGGTCATCTGCCTCCATCCTACTTCCTCTTGGTCCCACAGTGTTCTTTTTCAAGACAGTGAAAATGATCTAACAATTCCAATCAAATCGTATAGATGCTCTGTTCAAACCGTTCCAATAGTGGAGCACTCATGGACCGGTCCATTGGGGACCAGCATTCTGCCTACCATTACAAAAGCAGGAAAAATTAAATAAATGTTAAAAAGTCCTGTGCTTGCAAGCATGAGCGAACTTCAAGAGCAGCAAGGGCTTGGATGAGTCCAGTCCAGAAAGGGCCGTCCAGCAAGGACTTCCCATGGAATATTTGGTGAGTCTATAGAGGTAGCTGAAGAGCTAACAGAGTAGGGCGAGCCTTCTGCCACTTCTGAGGCTCAAGAGACAGCTTGGAGCTTAGATCCTTAATGACGAGGTGCTGGTAAACACTCTGGGCTTCTAGGCCGGACTGCGAGGGGCCCCACCTGAGGAGCCCCAGGGAACGGGAAAGAAAGCACCCTGGCAAGGACTGCGGCCACTCTGGAAGGGCAGCAGTAAGTTCCCCTTGGAGAACAGCTGTGTCATCCAGAGCAGTGCTGTGTCTGCACAGTGTTTTATAGGTCATGTTGCCCTCGATTTTAAAACGGAGACACAAAAAATTATCTTTAAAACTGAGAAAATGAGAAAAAGAAACACAGATGATCCACAGATTGAAGTTAAAGACCGAGTGTTAAGAACAGTTCTGTTGATTGTCTTTAAGAAATTAACTGTTGGTGGGAATGTAGACTAGTACAACCATTATGGAGATCAGTGGGAGATTCCTCAAAAAACTAGGATTAGAGCTTCCATTTGACCCTGCTATTCCCCCGCTGGGGATATACACAAAAGAATTACAAGATTCTTATCACAGTGACATATGTGCACCCATGTTTATAGCAGCTCAGTTTGTGATAGCTAAATCTTGGAAACAACCCAAATGTCCATCAGCTCTAGACTGGATAAAGATGTGTGTGTTTTTTAAAAAATAAATTGGAGTATTACTCTGCTATAAAGAATGAAAAGATTGAATCATTTATACTCAAATGGACTTACCTTCAGGACATACTTGTAAGTGAAATAAATAGGTCACAGATGTGCAAATATCATATATTTTCTCTGATATGAGAAACGGAAGCTATAAATGTGTTCTAGAATGCATGATTGATATTGTGAAATAGTAAATGTTCAAAGGGTAAGGGGCTTGGGGTAAATAATGAAGAAAAAAAGATGGTTAAAAAAAGGAAAAAAAACTTGTGTATATAGGGGTGGAGGGAGTTAGGGTGGGTAGGGGAGGGGGAAAATGAGAATGAAGTTGTGTCATATACTGGTACAAATTCTCAATGTGGAGTGTAATTGTGATGTGTATACATAATGTACCAATAAAATGTAAAATTTAAAAAGAAGAAATTAAATGACAAGCTGGAAAGTGTCAGTGACAACTAAAAACTCCAAAGAAGAATAAGTATTTTTATTCAAGGAAAAGATACACACAAAGCAAAATCACCACATCATGATGAGTTTAATAACTCATATCCAAATTTCAGCGAGAATTAGTGAACCTAATAGGTCAAGCAAAATACACAGTTACACAAGAGAAAGTAAAGGATTTAAAGTTCAGAAAAGAGAGAAAAGCACACATGTTATATGACAAAACATTCTAACACACATATAATTGGAGATTCAGAAGGAAAGGAGAGAATAAGGGAAGTAGGCAGTGCTTGAATGGACAGTATCTTGGAACTTTTTAAAACTAGTAAAGAACTTAGTCAAGAAACATGAGTATCAAGAAGGATTTCAAGCAAAGAAAATCATAGTTAGCCAGGTCATAGTAAGTTACCAAAAAAAAAAAAAGAGAACAAAGTCAAATAGGCATAGAAAGCAAATATATAACTTGTAAATGAGCAACAATGAGATTGAGTGTATTCGCAAAGAAACAGTGGAAGCCTGAACACCTTTAAAAGTGTTTAAAATGCTACTGGAGATAATTGTTGCCAACCTAATTTATATGCCAGTAAAAATATTCTTTTTTGTTTGTTTGTTTGTTTTGAGACAGGGTCTCGCTTTGTAGTTCAGGCTAGCTCTGAGCTCACTATGTAGCTCAGGGAAGCTTCGAACTCAGCAATCCTCCTGTCTCTGCCTCCTGAGTGCTGGGATTATGGGCGTGAGCCACCATGCCCGACCCCAATAAAAATATTCTTAAGACACAGATTTTTTTTATAGTAAAGAAATACTAAGATAGCCAGTGGACTCACAGTGAAAGAAATTCTGAAAGAGTTCTTTAAAACCAAAGAAATGAGAAAAAGAAAGACAGACGATCCACAGATTGAGGAAGATAGAGGCCAATCTGAAAGGAAATCCTACAGATATCTACAGGAATGAAGAAAATACAAAGGGTTAATCTAAATATAAATATACAAACTATATAAAAAATAATGTCATGGCTTTTAAATATATAAAGAAAATAAATACAATGATGCCCAAAAAGTAGAGGAAAGGAAATAGAATTAAAATATTCTATAGTTCTTATGTAGTTTAGGAATTGATAAAGTGTTTTAATAAATCACATTCTCATAACTCATAGAGTGACAACTGAAATAATAGAAAAATGAATAAATTAATAGAGTAATAAAATGGGTTGACAAAATATTTAATCCAGTAAAAGAAAAAAAACCATAGTAAAAGAATAGAGAGGTAAAATACAAATAGATGAAATTTAGGTACAGCCAAGTTAAAAGATAAAGGTTGTAAATGAGATAAATAATTTAGTGGAGTGTGGTGGTGTGTGCCTATAATCTTGAGATTCCAAGACAGTAAGATCTCAAGTTGAAGTCCAATCTACACACTTTAAATCCTGTCTCCAAACAGACAAAAAGACCCACAAATAAATAAAAAGGCTGGATTACAGTGCAGTGCTAGAGAGCTTGCATGTACGATTTTTAACACAATGTCTTATATACCATGTATGATCAAAACATATGGTGAGTTTTTAATTTTTTTTTTTGAGATAGGGTCTCGCTTTGTAGTTCAGGCTCGCTCTGAGCTCACTATGTAGCCCAGGCAAGCCTCGAACTCAGCAATCCTCCTGCCTCTGCCTCTTGAGTGCTGGGATGACAGGCGTGAGCCACCAGGCCTGGCACTGTGGTATGCGGTATTGATTGCTGGTGGGCGTGAGTCTCCACACCCAGCATTGTTTGTGGTTACTGGGGATCGAACTCAGGGCCTTGTGCTTGTGAGGCAGGCACTGGAACCACTGAGCCAACCCTCCAGCCCGGTGAGTTTTTAATTTTTAAAAAGCTTATTACACTGAAAAATACATTGGCACAAGTTCCTTTCAAAATCCTCCCCCTTACTTCGAACACCCTTGTCCAATCTTTCTTCCCATTTACTGAAGCATTTCTGGAAGTCCACTCTCTTGAGGACTTGCACTGTTGTGTCTGCCTGAATAGATTATCTTTCGTGGCCATTTTGATTCTGAGGAAGAGCCAGAAGTCATGCAGTGGCAGATCAAGCGGAAAACGTGGATGAGGGAGAGCAGCCATTGTGATGGTTTCCTGAGCCTGCCTTCCCATTGGATGGCACTTGGCATTCATTGGTTTTTTTTGTTTGTTTTTTTGGGTTTTTTTTTGCTTTTTTTTTGAGACAGGGTCTCGCGTTGTAGTTCAGGCTGGCCCTGAGCTCACTATGGTGCCCAGGCAAGCCACCGTGAACTCAGCAATCCTCCTGTCTCTGCCTCCCGAGTGCTGGGATTACAGGCATGAGCCACCACGTCCAGCATTGTGGTATGCGGTGTTGATTGTTGGTGGGCGTGTCTCCACGCCCAGCATTCTTTGTGGTTACCGGGGATCGAACTCAGGTCCTTGCACTTGCGAGGCAGGCACCGGAACCACTGAGCTAACCCTCCGGCCCCATTGTATTTTTTTTAATCACACCTTATAAAGATAATAGAATAGTTGTTAAAATGTTGAAATACATAACATACCCAAACAGGCCTCAAATCTTCTAAATCATTAAATATTTTTAAAAGGTTTAAAAGCTAAAAGAAGTAACATTAACAGTGAAATTACAAATACTTATTAAATCTCTAATGTATTCTAAGCATTGTTTTGATAACTTCAGTGTCTTCTTGAGGCCTCAGAAAACACCATGCAGATCTATAATTTCAACACAATCCAAGTTGAAATTCCAGCAAATGATTTTATAGCATCAACAATCTGATTCTGAAGAGTATACAGAGAAACAAAGGACACAGGCAGCCAACACAACTCGGAAGGAGAATAAAATTGAGGGTTGTGGTAGTTAATTGATGGGGTCCACCTGAGTAAGTAACACCTCACCAGCACAGTTCTGGGTGTGGAAGACTCACCTGGAGCAGGCTTATCACCTGAATGGTGTGAAAGGAACACAAGGAAGTTTCACTTCTGGTTCTTTTGAGGAGCTCCAGTCTTTGCCTTCATCTTGGCTGTCATCTCCTGGTGTCCAACCAAGATTCTTCAGCCTTCCGGCACAGACCCTTTGCCTTCCTGATATGGAGTCACATGGGTCACTACACTGAGCTCCAGGATTTGGACATTATCCTTTGGATCTCCTGTGTGCAGACAGACCTTTTGCACTCTTCCACACCTGACGCTGTGGGAGGCCCCGTCAGTCAGTCTTGAAAATTCTTATGTATTAGTATATCTTGCATTAAATCTGTTTCTCTACTAAGCAGCAGCTGGTGCGAGGACTTACAGTTCAAGATTACTGTGATGCTACAGTAATCAAGATAGTGTAACTATCGGTGAAAGAATATACAAAACAGTGGAGGGGGCTGGAGGGTTAGCTCAGTGGTTCCAGCGCCTGCCTCGCAAGCGCAAGGTCCTGAGTTCGATCCCCAGTAACCACATACAATGCTGGGCGTGGAGACTCATGCCCACCAGCCATCAATACTACATACCACAGTGCCGGGCATGGTGGCTCACGCCTGTAATCCCAGCACTCGGGAGGCAGAGACAGGAGGATTGCTGAGTTCAAGGCTTGCCTGGGCTCCATAGTGAGCTCAGAGCCAGCCTGAACTACAAAGTGAGACCCTGTCTCAAAACAAACAAACAAACAAACAAACAAACAAACAAACAAACCAAACAACAGTGGAGAGCCCAGAAATAGACCCACCCAAGCACTGATTTTTTGTTTTCCTTCTTTTTTGCAGTACTGGGGGTAGAAGCCAGGGCCTGAGCAGGCTGGGTAAGTGCTCTGCCTCTGAGCTACTCTCCAGGATGTGGTGCTGCACTTTGTGTAAGAAAAAAGAGGAATAAAGAAAATAAGATGCTGGAGGTGTAGCTCCGGGACAGAGTGCTTGTTTAGCATGTACAAAGCCCTGGCTCAGTCCTCAGTTCTAGGGTTCTGGGGTCTCCTTTCAAAGGCAGTGTCTAGGTTCTTGTCTTGAATAAAGAATTTAACAAAACAAGAGTGAAAGATTGTGAAGTTTTACAAAAGAAACATGCTCTGCTTTTTTACTTGGGCCCAGTAAAAGTAAGAACAAGGTACATTCTACAGCATGAAAATGAGCTACTGTGAAAGAGAGAACTTAGTCACTGACCTCTGTGTAGACCACCTTTCTGGACCTCTGACTCTTCAGGCTCGCATCAGGCCTACACTACCCTGCCAAAACCTGGTCAAGTTTTCCCAAGAGTGAAGATAGCACTCTGGGCACCACGCAGCGCTTTGGGATTTGTTCTGCTTGTGTGTCCTAGGATTTGTAATCCTACTTCCTTAACCCGTTTGCCAGACCTAAGGGGCTGCGTCATTACCACAGAACAGGTTAACACAAAAACCTCTTAGGAATGTGGCAAATGGAAATAAGAGAGCAGGCTGAAAAATACATAAAATTTGAAGGAAATAGTATGGAGGAGATGAAAAGGAAACTGCTTTGCATAATTTTGAGCTTTGAACTATATATGTTTTAATGTTAAACATAGGGAGCTAGAGATTTAGTTCAGTGGTTCTGGCGCCTGCCTATCAAGCAAGCGCAAGGTCCCTGGTTCAATCCCCTATAACCACATACAACTGTACCGGGCATGGGGCTCACACCCACTGGCAATCAGTACCACATATTACAAATGCCAGGCTTGGTGGCTCACGCCTGTAATCCCAGCACTCAGGAGGCAGAGGCAGGAGGGTTGCTGAGTTTGAGGCTTGCCTGGGCTACATAGTGAGCTCAGGGCCAGCCTGAACTACAAAGTGAGACCCTGACTCAAAAAAAACCAAAACAAACAAAACAAAAAATTATTTAAAATAGGTTTAATATTGTAAGACAGAAAAGTCTAAAATTGAATACAAATAGGAACAAATGCTCTGAGTGTAGAAGGGGCAATCTAAAAGCACAGAGAAAATAATTATTTCAAGTTAGTTTTGAAAGCTCAATACATGCCTTATAGATATTTATTTATTTTTTTCACTTATTGTACTGGGGTTAAACTCAGGGCTTTCATACTGAACTTGTTTTAATTTCTTTTTATTTTATATTTTGGGACAGGTTCTTATTAAGTTGCTAAGTTTTCTAGACTGTGTGCGAACTTCTGAGCCTCTTATCTCAGCAACCCAAAGACCTGGGATAGTGAATTTCATTTTAACAAAAGAGGTGCAATTTTTTTTTTTTTTTTTGAGGCAGGGTCTTGCTTTGTAGTCCAGGCTGGCCCTGAGCTCACTATGTAGCCCAGGCAAGCCTCAAACTCAGCATTCTATGTGGTTACCAGAATCGAACTCAGGACCTTGCGCTTGGGAGGCAGGCGCTGGAACCACTGAGCTAAATCTCTGGCCCTTGTTCGTGATGTTTTGTGTATGTGCTTCTCTGTCACCCCAGCTTGATTTGTTAATATTTTGTATGGGATTTTTGCACCTATTCTTGTAACATTGCTTTTTTGTTTCTTTGCCTGTCTCTTTGGTTTTGAGATAGTCTCACTACACTGCTCAATGGGCTCAGGCAGTCCAGTTTCAGCCTCTCAAGTAACTCAGACTAATGACATGTGCCCCTGTGCCTGACTGTTTTCTTTCCTTTTAATGTCCTTTGCAGGTTTTGATCTCAGGATTATGTTGACCTCATAAAATTAATTAGAAGATGTTTCTCTTTCTCAGTTCTGTGAGATAATTCACTGATAGAGCTACCTGGATTTGATATTGTCTTATGGATATTTTAAACATTAATTCAACTCTTTTCTTTTCTTTTTCTTCTTCTTCTTTTTTTTTCCAGTACTGGGGACCAAACTCACTACCTTGTGCTTGCCAGGCAGGCAGTGGCTCCACTGAGCTACACCTCTGGCCCTTTAAATTTTTCAAAAATACAAAGTCAGATTTTTTGTTTCATATTGTGTCATTTTGGAAATTCCATTGTCTAGGACTTTGTTCATTTTACCTAAGTTATTGTATTTTTACCATAAAATCTCTTGTGCTAGCCTCTTTATTATCTTGCTTCTTGATATTGGTGATTTGTGTCTTTTTTTCTTAATCTCTCTCACTAGATACAGGTTTATACATTCTACTTGTTTTCCCAAAAATTAACCTTTGGATTTGAGAAATATATTTTCTATATAACTTCTGCTTTCATTTTTTTATAATGCGCTTCGTCCACTCTTTTTTGCTTAATTTTCTATTTTCTTGATTTTTAAAGAACACACGTTATAATTTTTCTCCTGTTCTAATTTATATGTTTTAGGCTATAAATAGCCTTCACTGCACTCTATAAGTTTTCATATCTTATATTTTCATTATCACTTAGTTTAAAATATTTTCTAGGCCAAGTGTGGTGGCACGTGCCTGTAATCCCACTACTCAGGAAGTTGAGGCAGGAGGATCACTGTGAATTTGATAATAACCTAGCAAGTTCAAGTCCAGCCTGCACTACATAGGGAGAAAAAGAATACAGATATAATGTATAATATATGAATAAGAAAATATATTTCCCTCTATCTTTCATTGTGTTGGTTTTTGAGAAATGCAATGACGTTTATGAAACACTTTAAAATTATTTAATTAAAAATTAATCATGAGTGGATATTTAACATTATAAAATGTTATTTTCCCTAGTATATGATAAATGTATATTGCCATATTTTCCCTTTCCTCTGAACAGGTTGTGTGTATACTTTCATGCCTGAAATAAAGTCTGATCTGTCATATTTTATTTTATTTTTGAGACAAGGTCTCGCTTTGTAGTTCAGGCTGGCCCTCAGCTCACTATGTAGCCCAGGCAAGCCTGGAACTCAGCAATCCTCCTGTCTCTGCCTCCCGAGTGCTGAGATTGCTGGGATTACAGGCGTGAGCCACCACGCTTGGCAGTGTGGTATGTGGTATTGATTGCTGCTGGGCATGAGTCACCACGCCCAGCATTGTATGTGGTTATCAGGATCGAACCCAGGACCTTGCGCTTGCGAGGAGACACTGGAACTACTGAGCTAAATCTCCAGCCCATGTCATATTTTATTTTTTAATTTATGACTTGAATGAGCTGAATTTTTAGGCCATGTTTTTCCCATGGTTTAAAATTTTCTGTAACAGAAATTCTGGAAAATGTGATATGTTCTAATGGTGCTGTTGTTAATAAGCTTTGAGGATCTGTACACACATGAAAGCTAAGAACTAGAACATTCCATGCTCTGAGAAAGTTCCTCCCACTCCTTCAGAGTCAGTCCCCTCCATCCTCAAAGCAACTTCTGCTCTGAGTTCTGTTACTGTAGACAGGTTTTGGTGTCTTAGAACATCATTCAAGTGTATGGAGTATTCTGAGCATCTGGTTCCTTTCACTCTGCATAATGTTGCTCAGATTGGTCCATGCAGTTAACTCTATCAGAAGTTCCTTCTTGTTGCCAAGTGGTATTTTGTTTTATGAATAGTTCACACTGTATTCATCCATTTTCCTGTTTATAGATACTTGGACTGTTTCCAGCTTGAGGCTATGAAGATTAAAGCTACTCTTCCTGTACTACTGTCTTAGAAAGCTGTGTGTGGACATGTTTCATTTCTCTTGGGAAATACCTGGAGTGGAATTGCTGGGTCATGGGGTTGATGATTATATTCTTAAGACACTGCAAAAGGGCTTTCAGTACAGTGTCTGCTCCTACCAGCATTGCGGGAGATTTCTAGTGGTTCTTCATCCTTGCCAATATTTTGTATTTGTCTTTTAGAATGAAAGTTATTCTAGTGAATATATAATAGCTCCAGTATTGTTTAAATTTTTATTTCTGTGATGACTACACTCCTGTTAATTTCTCACTGATTAATTTGTGTGTGAACACTTGTTTTGCTCATGTTAAATTTGGGTTTTATTTAGTTCTTCAATATTCCACATGTAAATCTTCTGGAAAAATGTGTTGTAAATATTTTCAACTAACTCATGCCTTGGGTAATTATTTTTCTTAAGAGTTTTAGCACAAGCGGAAATTTTTAATGTTACAAAGCTTCATTTATTAATTTGTATTTTATGGGAGTGCTTTTTCTGTGCTTCCAAAGGAATCTTTATCTACAGGATAGGTTTAAAGATAGGCTTTTATGTAGCCTTCATGCTTTATAGCTTTAACTTCTAAGTCTGTGTTTATGACCTGTCTCAAAGGTTTTGTGTACAGTGTGAGTAGTTGTTTTGATGGTGTCAATGTCCCCATCTAAGCTCAAGTAGTATGAGATGGGGACAAATGAAACCATAAAGAAGTGATTAGCTCAGGAAGGTGGAGTCTTTACTGGCAGATGAATCCCTGGGTGACTAGGTTATCTTGAGAGCGGCTCTGTTATAAATAAAATGCTCTGTGTCTTGGTTGGGCAACTCCTGCCACTTGATGCCTTTTGTTGTCTCAGGACACTGTGATGTCCCCCCACCAGCAAGAAGGTCCTCACCAGACATGGTCCCTCTCACGTCCATGCTGGATACACTGCTTGCCCAGTATTGACTCAGTAGCTAAATTATTAGATATTTGGGATGATCTAGTTTCAGGAATGCACTGAGGATCTTGAAGCATGTCCTTTGTGGATGATGGGGGAACTCCATACTAAAATACTATTATTATTGTTCAGTGCTCTCAAGGTAGGGGGAAGGAGGATATTATAGATTGAATTATGTCCACAAAAGAAGATAGTTTATATTGAAGTCCTAACTCTCAGTACTTCACATATGTCCTTGTTTGGAGTTAGAATCTTTACAGAGTAAATCAAGGTGCTTAGGGCCTGGAGATGTAGCTCAGTGGTTCCAGTGCCTGCCTAGCAAGTGCAAGTTCCCTGGTTTGATTCCTGGTAACCACATATAACAATACCGGGTATGGTGACTCACGCTCACCAGCAATCAACACCACACACCACAATGCTGGGTGTGGTGACTCACCCCTGTAATCCCAGCACTCAGGAGGCAGAGGCAGGAGGATTGCTGAGTTCCAGACTTGCCTGGGCTAAATGGTGAGCTGAGGGCCGGCCTGAACTACAAAGAGAGACCCTGTCTCAAAAAAAAAAGTGCTTAGCATGGGTCCAACTCCTCCATGAATGACATCTTTATAAAGAGGGAATTTGTACACACACACACACACACACACACACACACACACACACACACACACGTGTACACAGAGATGCCAGAGCCTGCCAGCAGCCACCAGAAGCTAGGACACAAATTGGAATAATTATCTCTTGCAGTCCTCAGAAAGAACCGGCCCCCTGATAACCTCCATCTCAAGCTGTGAGCTGCATTAGCCCACCATTTGGCGCTCCGTGTGAGCGCCCCGGCAAAGCCACAGAAAGAGGCTTTGGGAACAAACTGGCTCTGTCTTCTCTGGAGAAAACACACCAGCTGGGCATGCCAAGTGTCCCGATGGCACCCTCCCCGTTCTCACCTCTTCTGCACACTGTGCCCTTTCAGCACATTTCCTAACGGGGAAGCCAGGTCCAGGGCCACGGTGGGTATTTGGTGTCAGAGGATCCTGGTTAGCTCCTAAAATAAAGGTTAGTGGCCTCGAGCAAGTCGACTCTCCTGGCACCAGGTCACTCATCTCTAAGGTGAACCAGGCAGGCAGAGCTGCCCGTATCTGTGCCCGTTGTTGGTTCCTGAGCAGTATAGAGGTGGGTCTGATCTTGCCCAGCCGTTCGCATAGCCCATCATCCAGCCTCCTCTGCCCCGTGCGGTGCAATCCCAGCTACCTGGGACGCAGACGTAGGAGGAACACAAGTCCGAGGCCAGTCTGGGGAACTTAGTGAGGCCCTATCTCAAAATAAAAACAGACAGACATCCAGGTCTGGGAGGGTGAGGCACAGTGGTAGAGTGCTTGCCTAACATGTGTGAGGTCCCGGGTCCAGTGCCAGGACAGCAAGGCGGAGGGAGGGACGCAGGGAGAGAGGGAGAGAGGGCTCACGGAGACCCACCCGCCGAAACATATTTCGACTAGATCTTGAATGTAAGCTGTCTGGTACTTTCTTGCCTTGAAGCATGAGAATCTGGATCTCTAAAGTCTAACCTTGACTTCAGAATAACGACCAGAGGAAAACAAAATAAGATAACTTCCCCTTGCTAGACAAGATCTTCCTATATTGTTCAGGCTGGCCTTGAACTATGTAGCCCAGCATGGCCTCAAACTCACAGTGATCCTCCTGCCTCAGCCTCTCAAGTGCTGGGATTACAGACATGCGCCACCATGCCTTGCTGATCTAATCTTTTTATCCTACTCTTACCATGTGCTTGTTCAGTCTCTGGTCTGCAGGTCACTTGCTGTCATTAATGTTATAGTAAAAAATATTTAAAAGTCAGAAAAGCTTCGTTAAAAAAATTTATATGCACACACACACACACACACACACACACACACACACACACACACACACACAAGTCAGTTTGGCCCAGGCAAACCACAAGCCCATTTGGTTCACTGTTTTCTTTTCTTTTTGAGACAAGGTCCCGCTTTGTAGTTCAGGCTGGCCCTGAGTTCACTACACAGCCCAGGCTAGACTTGAACTCAGCAATCCTCCTGCCTCTGCCTCCTGAGTGCTGGGATTACAGCCTTGAGCCACCAAGCCTGGCATTTGTGGTATGTGGTACTGATTGCTGGTGGGTGTGAGTCCCACACCTGGTATTGTTGTATGTGGTTACTGGTGATCGAACCAGGGACCTTGTGCTTGCTAGGCAGGTGCCAGAACCACTGGGCTAAATCTCCAGCCCCTGTTTTCTTACACTGGAGAGAAAAACTAGAAAAAAAACTAAAACAAATTGAACATGTATATAAAACTGCAGCATCTGTGGGTCTCCTTAACTCTCAGTCAGTCCCCCTGGATTTCCTTCTTTCAGTCCTGCTCCTATTTCCCCCTTATAATAAGACATTTTTCTTTCCCCAAATAAGGCAGCTTCTGACCCCCCTGTGAGAGTCACATGGTCTTCTGGAAGCCCAGAAGGAACGAATGCCATCTGTAGTTGGTGCCAAAGGGCACAACATGTTGCTTAGCGCTGCCAACTCTTGTCCTAGGGCCACGCTGGGTGGTAGGCTGAGGCCGGAAGTCTTGGCAGAAGCGTCTCACCACATATGTATGGGTACGGCACACACACAGCTGCCAGTGTCCTCCCGGTGCTACATGAAGGGTGCTCAGACGGCGAGTGTACGTGGTCTGCTCTAAGACGAACACACAAGGCACTATTCACAAAAGAGGGTCCTTTATTCACGGGTCTGTGAGCACACACCGCTCTTTTCCAAGAATGACTCTTCCCTGGGGGAGCGGTCATCACAGCGGCTGGTGGCCTTCTGTGTTGTTTTATTGCTTGCATCCAGTAAGAGCAGGCAGGACACAAATGTTATGTGTGACCCTGGATTTCCCTTTGCAATAAGGAGCAGACACTGTGCCATACCAAAGTGAGTTTATTGACATTCCTTGAAGGTGGTAGGATGGAAGAGAAAGCGTGGCCTGAGTATCATGTGACATTTCTCTTGTCGATGAAAGCAGAATCAGCCCATTAACATGGACTTCTCCTGCTATGACTAGAACAAAGACTTTTTAACAAAATTGTTATAGACGTTTCCTTAGATAAACTTGAAGCTGCAGGAAGTAGGCTAATGGAACAATATTTACTCTATACACTACCTCTAGGCACCTTTTTTTTTTTTTTTCTACTAGAACAAAGGGACTACGTGTCACCAACAGGAAAATAACACTTTCTCTTTTGTACTTTGTGATGGTGGGAGTATCCATCCCAAATATTTATGATGCAGTATTGCAGCAGTCATTTTAATCATGAAATACATAATAATACATAATAATAATAAAGCACCACATTTGTTATGTAAAGTTCTAACTACTTTCATTTGAAAATGTTTTCATCTTGACTGGGAAAACATTCGCGGCCTCCGAGAGACGTTCTGAACCCAAATTTCATGCACGTGGTTTGGCACAAGGACCAACCGTGCAATTGACTGATACATTAGAAGTGTTGTCCTGAAAAACCAAGTTGACTGGGTTTGCCACACAATCAGGATAGGGGATCGATCGTGTTTTAAAAGGAACAAAAAAGTTTAAATATTGCCTATTTAAATACTGCCAAGAAATCATGTATCTTTTTCCTCAATGTTCTCAACACCTTGCCCTCAAGTTTTGTGCTACAAAGTAATAGTACAATTTTTTCACAGCTTCTGCCCATGTACCTACAAAGGAAATCACAAAGAATCCAGTGGTAGATCTAGAATGCTTCTTCTGGCCCTGCAGAGTTGCTTTTCACTTCCTGATTTCTCTTTGTACTTGAGAGTAAAATGTTTGTGGTATCAATGAAATGAATTAAATACTTCAAGTACACTTTTCAAAATTGTACCATACATTTTCTTTTATCATTCTCGCTTGTCTCTCAACAAAGGGTTTTATCCTTTTAGTAAAAACTCTTGCTAAAACATAGTCTTGTTTTAGAGGGGTTGTGATTTACAGGTGATTAATTTTGCAACCTTCCTTCATGGGGGAAAATTCATGCTTTTAAGTTTGAAAAATGAGTACCTGTTGTAACAACTAGATCTGCCTTACCCTTTCCATTGTATTATGTGAGGTGGTTCACGGATCCTCCTGGCGAAACTGATGGGAAACTTAGTCTTACAGTGATTTCATCACGTGTAAGAGAGAATTACAGTAAAAGGATCTTCCTAGGGACTGGTTTCTGAGTGTTACTTCAGATTTTCTTCCTTCAAGTAAGGCTCCAATGAAACTCTGGAGTCAAGTTAGGTGACATTCATATTTTCTTAGGTGACTCTGACATTAGTATCTATAGCATTTTGGGCTTCTATGAAACACTGTTCCTGTTGCCCTTGGTGAGTTACATCTTGGGCAAGGCAGCCATGGTAGAAGTGCTGGGTAAGGAAAAGTTAGTCGAAAAATCACTGACACCTAAATCACATATTTATATATACTTGTTATAACTGGTTCTTTCTGTATGTGGTAAATGTTAACTATACAATTAATAGATTAGGTAGATACTTATGTAAGTCGTAAAGTGCTCCAGGAACAGATTCTATCTTTTGAGCGCTTTTCTTCCTTTCCAGTGCTTGACAAAAAATATAAGTACTGGAAAAAAAGGTGGGTGTGGTGGTGTATGCCTGTAATCTCAGCACTTTGGGAGGCTGAGGCAGGAGGATCACAAGTTTGAGTCCATCCAGTGAAATTTAGTGACTTAATAAGACTACGCTCAAAAATTAAAAAAAAAAGCAAAAAGTCTGGGAATGCTGAGAGAAGACAAAAAGGATTTGGGATGTAGTTCAATACTGAGGTCCTGGGCTCAGTCCCCAGGACCACACATGCACACACACAAAAGTACTAAGAAGTGTTGAATGTTGGAATTAATGATTATGTATGTATAATACCAAATCCTAAACTTTGAAGTTGCCCCCATATTAGAGATGGTGTGCAAGGAATGAAGATAATCATCTGATAAAATGATTTATATAATCCTAATGTTCTGATTTCATATATATCAGCTGCACTGGAATCCATTATTTTTCAGATACTGAAATGTGGACTGAATTTTACATATCCCTCAAATTTTGTATCACATTCCATCCCATCTTGGTAAATATTGTTTTTAGGTACAGGCTAAATTTCTTTTTTTTTTGCTTTTTGAGACAGGGTCTTGCTTTGTAGTTCAGGCTGGCCCTGAGCTCACTATGGTGCCCAGGCAAGCCGCCGCGAACTGAGCAATCCTCCCATCTCTGCCTCCCGAGTGCTGGGATTACAGGCGTGAGCCACCACGCCCAGCATTATATGTGGTAACCGGGGATCGAACTCAGGTCCTTACGCTTGCGAGGCAGGCGCCAGAACCACTGAGCTAACCCTCCGGCCCCAGGCTAAATTTCTACAACATATACTCCCTGACTAACATCAAGAGAAAAGCAGGAAGTGGTGCCAGGGCACTGTAACTATTTTCTATTTTATTTTGGGGTTTCATTGTAGTTTCGAGTTTGTTTTCATTTTATCTTATTTTAGAGTACAGGGAACACAAGTAACGCCCTATCC
>PVIC010001970.1:0-83114 GCA_004025085.1 Thryonomys swinderianus
TTTTTTTTTTTTTTTTTTGAAAAGCCACAGTTTCCCAGAATGTTAGAAAGTGAAGAAGGGTATATAGGAGTTGGAGACTCAGGTTGTCTACCTCTGTTTCGGCCAGAACAGAAGCCTCATTTTTATTTCTCTTGACGATCATAGTCTCTGGCTGTTGGGGATGTCCCTGACTTTTGTTAACTTTCTTTCTCACACTCTAAAATATCATACCAAATGCTTTCTTTATTAAGTGACCCCCACCCTGCTCCAGAACGTGCCATTGTTTGACTGTCTTTGGCCATAGGTCAAATGACAGCCAACTCTTTGGGGGGTCCTCTTCATTGAGAAAGAAAGAAGTGAGGTGATGCCTTCGGGTGGTCTGAACCCCCAAAGCATGGCCCACTCACAGTAGCCAATGGCCAACGTGCTCTATCTAATCGTTCTGTTATTAAGCTTTTTCATCCCCCACTCATGGAACAGTGCCTTGCACACAGGAATGCCTTCCCTTCCATGGCCTAATTCCTTACAACGCCCAAGTGTGCTGTTCAGGGAAAAGAAGATCCGAAGATATTCAGGAATGGCCTTGAAATTCTATTTTGGTAGAAAATGGTATGATGACCTTCAGAAAGTGACTTCAGTTTCCATCATTGATCACCTGGAAAATAACCCACCTCTGATTAGCCTGTCAATACAACTGTTAGGCTACAAACACTGGTGCTAAAACCTAACTAAATCCCTGGAGTGCTTGGTCTTTACACCTAGTTCTGGACGCCCCCTTGTGGCAAACTGTCACCATGCAGAAATTATCAAGTTTGATAGCCACCATCTAGTCCCTGTCGTAGTCTAAACCCAACACCAGAGATCACTCACTTAAGTTTACCGTAATCTGATAACAGCTGAGGTAACAACAATTAGTTTAGTAACTCCTTTTAAGTAACATAGCAGGGAAGTGAAAGGATAGGGACTTGGATTTATACTGTTTAGACTGGAGCACATTCTTCTAACCCACATGTTCTGTGCAAATAGTTATTACGGTGGGTCCAGAGAGAGGAATTAAAAAGTGGTGTCTCTGGAATAATGCCAAAACAAACTTGATGAATACTGTGAGGAGCATAAAATAACAAATGAGCTGGAGAACACTGTTGAAAATAGCCATCGCTTAAAGTATCTGAAAAGTGTTCTAAAGACATGTAGAAAGAGTATTCAGGGAGTCTGTAAAATATCAATAAAATTTAGAAATGACCCTGAAATTCTATTTTTGTGGAAAATGGTATGAGTCTGTCAAATATGAATGAAGTCTGTAAAATGTCGATAAGTCTGGAAAATATCAATGCGATAAGCCTGTGAAATATCAATAAAAACATCAATAATCTGTGGTGTTCGAGTGAGAGTCCACCCACCCCACGAGCTCCGCACTCTGGTGGCCACAAAAACACAAGGATCTCTCACCCCTTCGCAGTCTGAGGTTGGGGCTTCATCCTGCTCTCGGAAGAGACGGGATCACAGTTTTTCTCAACTTCCCCCGAGGTCCAGTTTGCAAATTGTAGTTGCACCAAACCGACCAAGAGGACCTGACTTCGGTTCACCTCCATTTGTAAGATGGCAGACTTATTCAAGCAAATGAGGAACGGATTCGCCGTACGGCGGCTCACGTAGAAGGCAGAAACTGCGTGAAAGGAGAGGGGGGATCGCACGGGGAAAGGAGAGAGGAGGTCAGGACGAAGGACCTTCATGCTCCTCTTTCCAAGTATCCACTCAAGAGCGAGGGTCCCACTTCGTGCAGGACAGAGCGTCCATCATACCCAAGGGGAAACGTCAAAGCTGATTTGGCATCACAACAGTGGTTGCTAAAACCAGGGAGGGGGTTTTAAAGTACTGGGGAGAAAAACTACGTGAACCAAGAAGGTTAAAGGACACAACTGTTTCGGAAAGCTTTTTGGCAGATACTTAGAAATTAACCTAGCCTTGCTATGTGACTTGGTAATTTCAACTCTTAATACCAAAGAAAAAGGACATATATTTACATAAAAACATATATGCAAATGTTCCCATCCACATTATGTACAACAGCTCAAAAGCAGAAACAACCCTAGGGGCCGGAGGGTTGGCTCAGTGGTTCCGGCGCCTGCCTCGCAAGCGCAAGGTCCTGAGTTCAATCCCCAGTAACCACATATAATGCTGGGCATGGAGACTCACGCCCACCAACAATCAACACCGTATACCACAATGCTGGACGTGGTGGCTCACGCCTGTCATCCCAGCACTCGGGAGGCAGAGACAGGAGGATTGCTGAGTTCGCGGCGGCTTGCCTGGGCACCATAGTGAGCTCAGGGCCAGCCTGAACTACAAAGCGAGACCCTGTCTCAAAAAGCAAAAAAAAAAAAAAAAGCAGAAACAACCCAAATGTCCTTCAGTGGGTGAATGGATAAAGAAAATGTGATATATCCACGTTGTAGAATAATATTTAGCAATGAAAAAGGAACAAAGTATAGCCATACTTTGCTTAATAACGCAGGTGTTCTGAGAATGCCATTGTTAGTTGATTTCATCACTGTGTAAACATCACAGAGTGTACTTAGCAAACTGGAATGTTATGGGCCAACCCCTCCTTGTGGTGTTTTGATGCAATCAAGAAATGCAGTAAACATAAGATACATAAACGCTGTGGCTGCTGTAAGAGAGTGAGCTATTTTACAGTCAACTTTTTAATATGTAGAAGTACACATTAAAATGATGATAGGAATATAGCATAGTAAATGTAAACCATGAATCCAGTCATTTATTATCATTATCCAGTTATTATACGTTGTAATGACCATAGGTACTAAACTCCTATACACTTGGCAGTGCAAAGGGTTTCTATACACCCAAGTTATGACAGCTTCACCGCTAGGTGCTACAGATTTTCAGCTCCATTATAATCTCAGTCTCTCGTACGTGGTCTGGTGTCTACCGAAACGTGGACAGACGCAGGTGTGGCTGTGTTGGTGATACATCCTGCAGCACAGAGGTAGCTAAAAATATGTTAAGTGAAAGAAGCTCCTCTGTTTCATGAATCTATTTATATAAAATGCTCAGAACAGAGGTTGAAAGCAGATCCGGGGTAACCTAGGGATGCTGTGGGATAGGATGAGAAAAGACCACTCATTGGTTTGGTTTACTTCGGAGGGGAGGAAGGAAAATGTCCTCAAATTCAGTTGCGATGAGAATATACTTACTATTGATATGTTAAAAATATTTAATTATATACTTTTAATGGGTATATGGCATGGGGTTTGAAACATCAGAATGAGGCTTTTTTTTTTTTTAAGAAGATGAATTAGAATCGTGGTCCATGAGAAACTTACAAGTGTAATATGCCTTCCGCAGTCTTTGTAAAATAGACTAGAAATCTAGGGAGAAGCTACAGTATAATTTCTCTGGGGGAACCATTACGAATTCGAAATTCCTGATAGACTTTCAGAACACAGTCCTCCTTTAATTAGGAACGCAATTTATTTTGAATAAATATTTCTACGGGCTACCCATAGAAGTTAGTGTAGGAGAGGAGACAGCACAGAAGGGGGGGCAGAGTTTGAAGTAGAGCAGCTGCAGTTCTCTGTAAGAACTGACTTTTGGAAACAGCACCAGCCAGAGCTGACGCTGGTCATCAGATAATTGCAGTTACCCTTGGGAGCAGCGCATGCTCTTCCAGGATGCTAAGTGCTCGCTGGATTTCTGACAAGGTTGCCTACATGAGTTTCCAGATCCAGATCAAAGGAGATTCCTTAGCCAGGGATATGATTTTTTTTTTTTTTTTTTTTAGACATGGTCTCGCTTTGTAGTTCAGGCTGACCGTGAGCTCACTCTGTATCCCAGGCAAGCCTCGAACTCAGGAATCCTCCTGCCTCTGCCTCCCGAGTGCTGGGATTACAGGCATGAGCCACCACGCCTGGCACTGTGCTGTGTGGTATTGATTGCTGGTGGGCATGAGTCACCACACCCAGTATATGGTTACTAAGGATCGAACTCAGGACCTTGCACTTGCGAGGCAGGCACTGGAACCACTGAGCTAAATCTCTGGCCCAGGGATACGATTTCTTAGAGATTTAGCACACAATAACTGAATCAAGTGAAATAATCACCCAGGAAAAATAAAAGAAAGAAAATGAACTAAGACTAAAACCTGAGAAATTCATACCCTTATAATTCAGGTAGAAGAGAGGTTTGGATCACATTAGGAATCTGATAGTACATTCAAACTAGGCAGTCTGAACAGAATTTTATAAAGAGGCTGAATTCAAAGATATAGGCAGGGATTGGGGAATGCAAATGGGACAGTGGTGGACCCCCAGGGTTAGCAACACTTGAAGCTTTGGCATCTTTGAGAACTGAGAGGCCACAGATAGGAGCAGCTCCGGAGCCCAGAGAGCAAGCTGAGTGTAGGAGCTGCAGTCTTTTTTTTTTTTTTTTTCCTTTTGGAGACAGGGTCTCGCTTTGTAGTTCAGGCTGGCCCTGAGCTCACTATGCAGCCCAGGCAAGTTTCGAACTCATCAATCCTCCTGTCTCTGCCTCCCGAGTGCTGGGATGACAGGCGTGAGCCACCACGCCCGGCACTGTGGTACGCGGTATTGATGGCTGGTGGGCGTGAGTCTGCACGCCCAGCATTATATGTGGTTTCTGGGGATCGAACTCAGGACCTTGCGCTTGCGAGGCAGGTGCCGGAACCGCTGAGCTAACCCTCCGGCCCAGCTGCAATCTTTTGATAGCAGAATGTATCAGACCACAGCCACCCAGCTGGGCTAGAGCACTCTTCTCCTACCTTCTGGTTTGCTGTAGGAGCCTCCCTTTGGCTGAGAGCAGTATGAAATCAGAGGGCAAGTGAGTCAGGTATGTCATGTGTGTCAGTTTTCCAGAGCAAAGAGCAGGATGGAAAAATCCAGAGAGCAGATTTGTGTATGAAAAGGAACGCTATCTCACACAGCCAACATAGGCTATATAAGAAAATTCCAGGAGGGAGCGAGGGAGAGAAAGTCAAAGACACACACAGAGAGAGAGAGAGAGAGAGAGAGACAGAGAGACAGAGAGACAGAGAGACAGAGACAGAGAGATGGAGAGATGGAGACACAGAGACAGAAAGAGAGAGACAAAGAGAAAGAGAGACAGAGAGAGTCAGACAGACAGACAGACACAGACAGACAGAGACAAAGAAAGAGAAAGAACATGAGTATAACTCCCAGATCGAAAAGCTCAGGAATAGGAACTCTGCTATCCAAGGTGAGGGGAGGAGGGTGGAAGTTCCACTCAAGAAGAAAGAGAGACCATTTCCCCTTCTCCATCATTTTTTTTTTTTTTTCTGTTCAGGGCAGGTCTTTTTTCCTGCTGATCCTGTGCTACTCTCTTCTAGAAATATCTTCACAGGCACACCCAGAAATTATGTTCTACCGGTTATCTAATAGATATCCTTTAGCCCTGCCAATTTGACACATAAAAATAATCATCCCTGGGATCAAGCTTACTAGTGAGCAAAACTAAGAATCCTAGTGATCTTAGTGTACTCATTAAAGTGACTTATCTTTAAATTAAAGTGACACCAATCTGTTCCATCTTGTAACCCCCCAGAAGCACTCACACACGCTTGATCTTAGCCAAAAGCCGGTGAAGCAATGAGAAGAAGCACTCGTACAGAAACTGCTCTTTCTGTGAAGTAAATGTGATGAAAGAAGAGAAGGGAAAATCCCGGTAATGGTAAGGTAGTGGATGATACTAATGAACCATGAAATATCAGTCATAAAGATATAAATAAGGTCGAGAGAGAATAAATGGGCAAATGAAAAAGCCTTCAGCTCACAGACTGGAAACTTCCGTGAAAATGAAGAATTCATGACAAGAGAGGAAGATGCGGTCTAAATTTTAGATCTGCAAAATTATCACTTTGCGCCAGGCATGGTGGCTCACGCCTGTAATCCCAGCACTCGGGAGGCAGAGGCAGGAGGATTGCTGAGTTCGAGGCTTGCCTGGGCTCCATAGTGAGCTCAGGGCCAGCCTGAACTACAAAGCGAGACCCTGTCTCAAAAAAAAAAAAAAAATCATCACTTTGGATGAAGTGCAAGAGGATGAAAGCAACAATACCACAGGTACATGAACTGCAGTGGAGGTGAAAAGGTTAGCGAGTCAGTGTCCAAGGGGCTGGGTAAGCAGCTCACTTGCAAGAAAAGATATTAAGGCTGATTGCCTGGGTTGTAAGAAGCTAAGGGCCGGAGATCTTAACTTCTTCAGTGCAAATGATCATTGAAAGAGGAAGCAGTACAGAACAGCATGAGCTTTGAAGGATCTGGATGTACCATTCTGACGGGCTTTGCTTTAAGAAGATGGTAGATAAATCATTATCTGAAAGTAGATGAACAAGAAGGATCCCTAGCCTATTGTGTATTTGAGGTTGAGCTATGGGAGACCATCAGCGTGTTTTAGTCTATTTGGGCTGTTTTCGTCAATGCCATACACTGGTGAGCTTATGAAGCAAAATAATTTATTTTTCACAGTTCTAGAGGTTGGGAAGTGCAATATCATGCTGCCAGCAGAGTTTGTGTCTAGTAAAGGCCCACTCCTTATAGTCAGGTCCTTCTTTTTGCGTCTTTATTTTCCCCTCCAGCTTCTTTTGTATATGTCTAATCTCATTCATGAGAATTCTGCTCCTATGATTTAATAATCTTCCAAAGGTCTTACTTCTTAATACTCTCGTCGCTGGGGTTAGTGTTCCAACATAAGATTCCCGGGAGAGGGACAAACATTTATAACAGAGAGCACAGTTACCCTGGGTTTCCGGTAACACAAGAGAAGGGTGGGAAATATTCAGTGAAGGATTGACAGATACAAGTGAGTTTGCCAGTCATTTCGCGGGTTGTTGGAGGCAGAATGACAGAGACTGAAGAGAGGAAAGGAGTGAAGTGTTGGTTAGATGAGGAGACGTACAGGTTTTTTTTTTTTTCTTTCAACAGCATCAAAATAGCTGGTTGCTTGCTAAATCTAATAAAATGTATTAATGAGATCCATGTATACGCATATAAGATAATCTCCTCCCACACCTTAAGAAAATAATTGCAGAGAATTCCACTGGTCTCTGATTATTTTATTTTTAGCATTTCAAATGGCTTCCTTTGCTCTTATAGATGTCTTGGGCCCTAGCTGGTGGTTTGTGGCTTTGATTCTGTTTAGCTCAGCTGGAGAACAAACCATTAGGAAACGCATTGGGGCCTCACTCTGAGCCCAGCAGCAGCAGAAAGAGAGTATCTATTGCATTAGCACACCAGGACTCGGGAAGAGGTGAGAAATCTCTGGAAATAGAAGTACCAGAGGACTAGCAGAGATACTGGCCAAGCCTCACACACTTGATTTTTCTCTTTTCAGGTTACATCTAAATCAAAGCAGCTAGATTCGATAGAGCTCTATGGTTAAGACGGTGAAGTTGATATTTGGGTTAAAGGTAATAAGAAGAGGTCTTTGTCTCTCAGGCGGAGAAAGGTTTTATTTGGTGAAGAACAGCAGGCAAATAAAAGCAGTACTGAGACTCCAAAAGAAAACGAGAACTGGAGAAGGTGACACAGAAAGTTATTTAAATGAACAACAACAAAAAAAGGGTGTGCTTATCTACATAGGCCTGGCTTGCCTGGCGTCAGAACTGAGGCCAGCCATCTGCGACTCTGAAAAGACAAGGAGCCTTCGGCAGTGCCCTGCTTTTGATCAGCTGAGCAATGTCATTTGTTGGGATCAGAGGGACTATCTCATCCCAAGAAATACTCAGAGCCATTCGTTGGGGGCCTTATTTAAAGATATCAGATTGATCATTTAAACCTAACAATACATCTAGCCTGCCTGGCACATAGGCTCTTTTCTTTCCACATCGATTGTTACCAAAACACAATAAAACCACGGGCAATACATGCTGCTTTCCATAACAATTGCCCCCCACCAGATTCCAAAAATAGCAGTTTTGAGAATGCTGTAATTATTATTGCTATTTTGGATTCTGTAAATCGCTCTTTGCACGGAGTGGAATTTGACACGTAGGGAGCCTTTTCCTTGGTTCGAATCCAGTTAGGTTTAGAGACAACCCCGCCTAAATCAGTAGTGATCGTCTGCTTCAGCAGCTAGGTCAGGTGCCATGCTTGATGTACATCCTCTCCATTTTCCCAGCAACTCTATTTTATTAATGATCAGATTAATAAACACAGGCTTTTTTTTAAAAAAAAAAAACTTACTTTGCATCTTTGGTTAAGCAGAGCTAACTGCTGATTAGAATTCGAAGGACTTTGAAGCCTTGTGTAATGGTCACCTAATCTTCGGTCACTGTGACCAAACCCAAGAGACCCAGCAAGTGCAAGTCACATCTATATCTTTCTTGAACATGAACGATTTTGATCAAAAGTGACCCTCAACAATGAGAACGTATCCCCGAGTTTCTTTTCTCTCATTTCCTGCGCTCTCCGGCAATCCTTCTGGCCTTAACTTTAACTGCCAACAATAGTCTGATGATTTTCAAGTTGTTAATTACAGTTCAATCTCTTGCCTGACTTCCCTTATAGACACCAAACTACCCATTAGACATCTTCTGGGGTTTCCAAAGGAGCCTCAAATGCAGTATATCCTGAACAGAACAAGCGTTTCCTCTAATAGCCCCCATCCTGGATGGCCAGAGCAGGAACCGGAAGTCAGTATCAACCCTTCCTTTGTCCTTTTTCGATGTATCCCATCGTTCACCAAGTCATGTATGGAAGAGCTTCTTCGAATAAAGCCTCCAGACCATTCACCATCTGCAGTAGCTGGAAATCTGTTAGAAAGGGGTACAAATGCTTGGGGCCCTGCTCTATTTCTCCTGAATCAGAATTTCTTGGGGTCAGATCCAGCAACCTGTGTGCAGAAAGCTCTCTAGATGATTCTGGTGCTTGCTATAAATTGTCCTTCCTTAACATTTTCTTTCATGTTCCTCCAGCTCCTGTTTTAAGGCTCACCTTTATCATTTCATACCTGACCTATTTGTTGCAATCATATTCCAACAGGCTACTTTTCCCCAGCCTCAGATCCTGCCAAGCTATCTTCCCCTTTCCTCTCAAAATGTTCTCTCTGAAATTCAAATCTCATCATGTCTCTCTTCTATTTAACAGTCTTTATTGTCACCCAGTAGGTAGGCAGAACTGTCAAACAGAACTACAATGCGGGTCAGACATGTAATCATAGATGGCTGCTAGAAAATGTAACAAGAAACAAAGCAAAATTAAATTTAATAATGTATTTTCAAACCCATTGTGCCCCAAATACTATCATCTCAGCCTGTAATCAATATAAAAGTCACTGATGATTTTTTAACATTTTCCCTTTCGTGCAAAGCCTTTGAAATCTAGTATATACTCTACCCTTACAGAGTGTCAAAGCCACAGCGGAAGTGACGGAAGCAGATGGCATGGACTGCATAAAGGTGAAGAAAAGGAGAGCAAGCTGGAATTTGACTGAAGTGACACCAAAATCCTGTCGTAGGACTGGGTGTGAAAAAGAGCCCAGAACATATGTTTGGGTTATAAGCGCCATCAACCAATGGGAACACCTTCCGGTAGCCAAAGCTGGAATGATTTGAGCCATAAAGTAAATCGAGTGGTATTAAATTATACTTCAGAGAATGAAATAAATAGCAATGAATGAAATATACTTCAAAGAATGAAATAAATAGCTATAGCAGTGATGGTGAACCTTTCAGAGCTCTCAGTGATAACAGTTGGCTACAGCCCCCGTGCCACAGGTTTGCCACCACTGACATACTGGCAGAAGTGTGAGAGAAAATAGCCAGATCTCTCTAGCAAAATTGCAAACCATTCATGCCGATCCTCAATACCCGCCAACATGGAACATGACCCCTCCGACCTTCACAGTGACCTCCTTCCTGCGCACACGGCATGGAAAGGAGGAAAAGAGTCTTTTACCGTGGGGGCACCTGACAAACACTACCTTGGGCAGCTGAGCAAGTTCAACATTTACAGTCAGTAAGACATGTTGACCGTGTGTGCCCTTTTCACCTTTCTTTGGTCTTCCTATGAAAAACCCACAACCTCAGACGAATCATGAGGACAATGTCAGCCATATCCCAATTAATGGACATTCTATAGCATACCTGACCAGTACTGTTGAGGTCATGAAAAACAAGTCTGAGAAACTGTCAGCCGAAGCAAACGTGGTGACTAAATGTACTGGTGGTGATCAAAGGAGGATAGCTAAAGGACAACTAGGTAAAAATCTAAAAAAGGACTGGGCCGGAGATTTAGCTCAGTGGTGCCTGCCTAGCAAGCACAAGGTTCTGAGTTCAATCTCGGTAACCACATACAATGCTGGCTGTGGTGACTCACGCCGAACAGTTATCAATACCACATACCACAGTGCTGGGCGTGGTGGCTCACGCCTGTAATCCCAGCACTCGAGAGGCAGAGGCAGGAGGATTGCTGAGTTCAAGGCTTGCCTGGGCTACATAGTGAGCTCAGGGCCAGCCTGAACTACAAAGGGAGACCCTGTCTCAAAAAAAAAAAAAAATCTAAAAAGATCTGAACAAAATATGGATTATACTTAATAATGTATTGGTTTTGATCCATTAATTGTGACTAATATACCATCTTACAGTAAGATATTAATAATAGAAGAAACTGAATGTGGAAGTATAAACTCTTCACTATAATCATAACATTTCTATAACTCTAAAGTAAGTATTAAAACTAAAATAAAATTTAAGGACAAAAATGAGCTGGGTGTGGTGGTCCACACCTGTAATTCCAGCTCTCAAGAAGAGGGAGGAGGACTGTTGTGGGTTCTGGAATCTCACCACTTAGGAGGCTGAGGCAGGAGGGTTGCTGTGAGTTCTAGGTCAGTCCATAGCAGTGTGGATACACAGTGAGACAAAACAACAAAAACAGAGATGAATCACAGAATGAGAAAAACGTGTCACAATTTACTGCTAGTGTTACAGGGAGAAGGTAATGTGCCAGACAAGTCTTTATTTTACTTTCCCATGAATCCGTTGGGTTTAAAATCCGCTTCGATGGATGTAGTATAGAAAAAGGCCTCTGTTCTCCCGGCCCCATTGTATGGGCCCCTTTTGCTTGGAAGATTCTGGATGACCACGTCCCACACTCGCTCCAGAGGCTTCGTTCTTCTAGGTCAGTAAGTGTGTGCACATCCCCGGTCATTCTGCTGGCGAAGCCAGCACCTGAGTGTCAACTGCATCATCCAATTATTTTCAGATTCCAGGCATCGTGTGAGACAGGCAGTCAGAACACCCACGTGACTTCACTGCTCTTCAGTTTGTTTAGCCATAAAACAAAAACAATAATGGGCCCTGGGGTGGTAAAAGGTTAGATGGTCTAAGGCATGGGAAGGCTTTCTGTGACTTAGAAAGGTCTTCCAAGTTTCCTTTTGGAATGCCTTTGTCTTAAGGGAAACCAAGACTTCCTGAATTATTTTCTCCTTCTTGTTTTAAGCGGCCATCTGGGTTATTTACTCAATTCATTTCCACACCTATCTGCCAAGCACCATGGACATGCTAGGCACATTGCAAAGTTCCTCAAGCAGGTATCGGTACCCTTAGAAATGAAGAAGATGCGGGGATTTGGGCTTATCAGAATTCTCATTCCCAGAGTCCTCTGCGGCTGGCTGGAGAGATGGCCTGGGGCTGGGGACAGTAAGAACCGGCAGGAGATGTGCGTTGGTCGCAGTGTACTGGGTTGCTGGGTTTGAAAATCCTCAGCAAGCCGCTGGCTCGGCTAGCTGGGAGCTCCAGAGCCGGACAGGCTCTGAAGTCTAACAACGCAGCAGCAGCATTAGCGCGGGATCACGGACTCTGTTTTCCACTTCTCTGCTCTTGTTGTCCACAGTGATGGCTTTTTTCTAAAGCTCACTTCCTTCTGCGTTTGGGGATGGCTGCCAGCAACAAATAGGGTTCTTCTCTTCATTGTTCAGAGGATCTGGGATACTTACAAATTTAAAACCACAACACATGACGTTCACCAGGACCACCACCCCTACTTGTAGTCTCTTGTTAGACCTAAATTCTAGATTATTTCCTTTCTTATATGAAATGGTATTTATTTATTTATTTATTTATTTATTTATTTATTTATTTATTTATTTATTGAGTCAGGGTCTCGCTTTGTAGTTCAGGCTGGCCCTGAGCTCACTATGTAGCCCAGGCAAGCCTCGAACTCAGCAATCCTCCTGCCTCTGCCTCCCAAGTGCTGGGATGACAGGCATGAGCCACCATGCCCAGCAAAATGGTATTTATTTTAACTGTTACTTATTTATACTTTTATTTGTTTATACTCACTGCCCCTCCAGAATATAAGTTTCACAGGGTTATGGATTTCATCCTTGTCACCACGGATCCTAAACCACTTTCTAAGGAAAGTGGGTGCCTCCTTAGCTCCCAAAAGGAATTTGAATTTACCTTAGGGTTCCTCCTTTTTTTTTTTTTTTTTTGAGACATGGTCTCGCTTTGTCGTTCAGGCTGGCCCTGAGCTCACTAGGTAGCCCAGGCCAGCCTCGAACTCAGCAATCCTCCTGTCTCTGCCTCCCGAGTGCTGGGATGACAGGCGTGAGCCACCATGCCCAGCAGGGTTCCTCCTTTTATGCCCACACTGGTTTTTTCCTGAGTCCTGGCTGTTGGGAGCGAGTAGGGTCAGTTTGGGTTTTTCTGGAATAAAATAAAAATGTATACATAATCCTTGATAAGGACCTACCTAAAGAGCATATGCTGTAGAGTGTAGGTAGAAAACAGGACTGGTGAGTACAGGGTAAAGTTGTAGAGTTGAGATTGATGGAGGAATGAACCTTGAAGTGAGGTGGAAGAGAAGCAGTGAGAAGAAGTCTCAGGAAGTGAAAAAGTGAAAATCAAGGTGGCGTGTGGTAAGCGGCTGAGTCGTGACTCTGAACAAGAGGCGGCCGGGCGCCTGCGGTTCACACGCCTCCCCACGGGAGCCGCCCGCTGTGCATCCACGCGCCAAGCACCTCACAGAATGATAAACTGTTCTCACTTGAAGAGTATCCTATAACTCGCGGAGCATGTTCTTGGACAGGATTTCATGGCCCTGTCACGACTGTCTTACGAAACCGATTCGTTCGATGATTCGGATTATGTAACTGAAGAGACCGACCCGCACAGCACCTCTCTGCCCACCAGGCGGTTAGGAAGGGCGGAGGCTGGGACCGATCTTGTCCTCTGATACCTGAGCTCCGTTCACCTCAATGCAGTTGGAAAACAGGCTAATGTTTGGAGGTGGTGATACGTTTTCTAAAACCCCTTCAGGCTAGAATTTTGTGTTTTGCTTTTTTTTTTTTTTTTTTTTTTTTTTTTTTTTTTTTTTTTTTTTGCGACTGGGTCGCGCTTTGTAGTTCAGGCTGCTCCTGAGCTCACTATGTAGCCCAGGCAAGCCTCAAACTCAGCAATCCTCCTGCCTCTGCCTCCCGAGTGCTGGGATGACAGGCGTGAGCCACCACGCCCGGCACTGTTGTGTTTTGCTTCTTTTTCTTTTCTGTGGAGAGATGAGTTGCTGTTAAGTTTTATAAATTTACGAAATCTTCCATACTGAAGTTTTTAGAAATTTAAAAAGCCAGAGTTAGGTGGCCTGGTGAGCGCCTGATAAACTAAATCAAGAGTCAGGTCCCAGGGAGGTCACGTGCTGGAGGGTTTGAACTTCGGGACTTTAAAAAGAGAAGATGGAACACTTGTACACAAGGGGTACAAAAGAACCGTGAATGCTCAGAGCAGCTTTAAAAAGAAAGACACAAGGGATGAGTTGTTCCCTCTGGGTTTGATACTCTCTTTCCAGATCCTTTAATTATGTTTCTATTCTCTTCCCCCAAATTTAATTTTCCCAGACTTAAATAAAGAACAGATGATTCCTCATAGAGGACTTAGTAAAAAACAGTCTTTCCTAAGTGATCCTGCCGGTCCTGGCTTGTTCTCTAGCTCATCGCATAGCCGTAGGTTATTAACCTCCCAGGAGGTGCGGGCTCAGCTGTAAGGTAGGATTCAGAACATTTCCCACTCAATGGCCTCCCAAGAAAATGGAAAAGATGGCAGAGGGACGCACGCGAAGGCACTCTGAACATTTCCCAGAGGGAGGCCTTAGGTTGGAGACATTTCGCTACAGCTTTTCTCAGCATCACCCGGGGCTGTGGATTGCTAAGGTCTAGCACCCCCTGGAGTTAAAGCTGACGCGGCCTTTGTGGCTGGGAATGGGTTACAGTTATTAGAGTCTCATACTCTCTCTGGTTCTCCAAGATGCCTTCTGGTCAGTTTGGTTATCTGGACGCAGCTTTCCCTTCCGAACTTATTTTCAGCTTTTTCCAAGGCATCAGGGAAATGTTTGGGGAAAAAAAAAAAAAAAAAAAAAAAAAAAGAAAAAGTCAGCCCTTGCTTATCCATGCTAAGTGATAAAACGTTAACTTTCGAAAGAGTACGAATCACTTTTATTTAGCATTGGAATAATAATTCTAATACATTTTGTCTTCTTACTTTTCTTTTCCTTAGGCTGAGCTTTACAGACAGGAAGGAGAGGTGGCCCAGGCAGATGCTGGGCGGCGGGAAAGAGGTCACCTGGAGTTAATCAGCCACGCAATTGTCAGCCTTTGACTGTAACTTTGGAACACTTCAGTACACATCCTGGAGGCTCAGGTGATAGCCAAGCTCCCCTGTTTCTTTTTTTTTTTTTTTTGAGACAGGGTCTCGCTTTGTAGTTTGGGCTGGCTCTGGGCTCACTATGTAGCCCAGGCAAGCCTTGAACTCAGCAATCCTCCTGCCTCTGCCTCCCGAGTGCTGGGATGACAGGCGTGAGCCACCATGCCTGGAACTGTGGTATGTGGTATTGATTGCTGGTGGGCATGAGTCTCCACGCCCAGCATTATATGTGGTTTCCGGGGGTCAAACTCAGGACCTTGCGCTTGCGAGGCAGGCGCCGGAACCACTGAGCTAACCCTCCTGCCCAAGCTCCCCTGTTTCTTAACTTATGGAAACTACTGATGTTCATCCACTGTATGTTCCCTTCGAGGCTGTTGACTCTTCATCAATCATTCACGTATTCACTACTTCAAAAAGCAAATTCCACATGAGCCCTGTAAGCCAAGAACTTCTTAAGGGTCAGAACCACAAAGGTTAGAAATATCCTTTCATGATGAGATCTGTGGTGGAAACCAGGGGAGTAAAATAGACTGTGAGTCATGACAGCATAATGGAGAGTCTTAGGAAAATGAGAAGGAGGAGCCCTTTCTAAGCCCAGAGAAGCCAGAAAAGTCTTCTAAGGGATGATGTTTGACCTTAGATTTGGAGGATACGTATGATTTTTTTTCAAAAATGATCTATAAAGGTGAACAGGGAGGCTGAAGAAAACATTCTAGGAAGAGGGTAGAATACATGCAAAGGCATAAGAAAAGCAATAGTTTATTGGCAGAAGAGCAAGCAACTTGATTTGATGGGCAGGCTGGAGCGACAAGGGATGAGTTCAGGCAGGTAACCTGGTGCAGGATCCAACACTGGGTTTAGCCTGAAGAAGAAGAAAAAGAACCACTTCAGAGAAGTGAATCAGATTCTCATCTTAGAAAGAACACTCTGGCAGAAATGTGGAGAACAGATGAGAGGTATGTGAGGTGGAAGGAATGGGGCGGGAGCCCGGAGACCGGCTGGCAGTTATCAACAGTAAACATCTGAAAGTACATCAGCATCTGAACTAAGGCATTGTCTACAGAGAAGGTGAGGGCCTGAGCCAAGAGCACAGGGAACTTGGGAACCCCCAAAATGTGGAGTAGAGAGAGAGAGACGAGGGAGGGAGAAACAGAATAGCTTCTGCCCTCAGCCTTGGATGATTGTGTAGAGGCTGCCGGTCTGCATAGGATTTATAGCAGAAGAGTCAGGTTTAGGGGGGAAATAACTTATTGAATTTTGAAAAAACCGACTCCGAGGCAAGTGTGATGGGACAGCAACAGGGGAAAGCCAGTAGATAAATGGATCGAAGGATCTGGAAACAGGATAGAGCTTGATGCTGTGGATTCTCATCATAGGTGACGGTGAGTTCACCAAGATATCCTGGGTAGGGAGAGAAAAGGAGAAAGCTGCCTTCTTCCCACTATTTTGCCATTTATAGGAATGATACTATTTGAAATAAAGAAACCGGTTGTATCCTTCTCTATAGAGCCATCCCTCTATAGATTAACAGGGACCACCAATATTTAGGATTAGTAGAGCAGAAGGGACTAGGTAAGAAGACAGAAAAAAAAAAAGATAGAAACACAAGGAAAAACAGGACACAGTCAGAGCAGGGAGGCAATACTGAGGGAAGATTTAAGAAGAAAGAACAAACAATCCTTTGTAGAGGGTGAGTATGGGAAAGGCCAAAAATGAAGAGAGAGAGTCAATGTCCTTGCTGAAAAGCCTTCGGTAGGAGGAGGGCTGTCTTCCACTAATGTGAGATGGAAAGAAGCAAAGATGACAGCAAACTGCCTGCACCTCTTTGCCCCAGTCTGTAGGGAAGAACTATTTCAGGTCAACTACAGCACCTCTGAGAAAGAAAAGAGCTGAGGATGGAATTGAGCATGTGCTAGAGGTCAGGTCCGACGCTAGACACTCTATGTAAGTCATCTCACGACAGCCCTTTGAGGCTGGAAGCGTACTTTTCACTCCCAGGAGGAGAAGAATCAACACTCGTCATGGCCAAGTCACCTGCTGCTGTCTCTGCTGTCCAGTGGTCACTAGGTCACAATCACCGAAACACATGTGTGGCAAGCTGTTCGGTTCTCACTGGGTCACCCCCGACACAGTGGATGTGAGATGCTCTCTCTACCACAGAGCCATCCACATGGACAGTCCCACCAGTGGGTAGAAGAGGTGCAACAATGTGCAGACACTTTTTCAGAGGGACGGAAGACAGCCCGGGTGTGGGCGGGCAGTGCAGAAGGGGTGGAAATCCAGCCAGAATGACTTTAGTTCCCTCTCAGGTGCTGCATGACCCATCTTTCCTCTCTCTCCCCTCAAAACGGACTATTCAAGGCTCTTGGAAATGTACTGGTTCACTTTTATCTTTAAGATTGATAAACATTCAAAAATTAATATTGTTATAGTTCATTTTTCATCCCATGCAGTCTATAGTCTTATTAGAATAACTTGAATACGGGTCGGGAAGGTAGCTTGGTGACACTGCATCTGGCTGGTTATGTGCAAAGCCCCGAGTTCCACCCACAGTACCATTTAAAAAAGAAGAAGAAAAGAATAAACTAAATTTAATGGCAAATAAACTGAGGCTTGGGGGCTTGTCCATGTACTCTTGGCTATTTAAGAGCCAGGACTCAATTGAATGTTCTCTATCCAGAAGCTGGGATCTTCACAGTGTCTGGGCAGAATGATTCCACAAATCCCGTCACCCGTCTGGATATGGGCCTTTGGGTGGCTTACGATGCTCTATGTATCCTGCCAGTCAGCACCTCTATTCAAGGATAAATAATTCACGGCATTTTGTCGGGATGCCAAGGTAGACTTTTATTCAAGAGGAATACTACAATGAATTCCAAACATGAGGAAAAGGGAAGATTTCTAACTAAGGGGAATCATGGGAGTCAGTGCATGGCAAAACTACTCAGAGGAAACGTCAAGACGGGGACATTCTTGTGAAGTCGTAGTGGAAAATGAGAAATTCAATCAGCTGTCAAGGATGAGGAAGTTAAACTGGACCAAATGGGATGACAGGCGAAGGTCAAGGTTTCGATAGCGTGACTCAGAAGAACAAGACTCAGGTCTGGTGAACAAGAGTCCCAGTCGCCCGACCTCAGTGCCAGCACCAGTCTTCTCTCACTTCAAACAGAGGTACAACTCGGGGGCCCCGTCTGCACAGGCTCCTTTCCACTCAGGCCTTTCTCATCTTGTGGCTTCTGCCTGAAGCGCTTTTGGAGGAGGGATCTGAACGATCAGGGTCTTTTGCCTCTCACGCATTTACTCAAATATCTCTGTCTCCGAGAGACCTTTCCTAAATTGCTGTGGTTGAGAGTGTGCGTCTGTCCCTGCCCTCAGCATCCCCATGACTTTTTCCTTATTGATTCTTCCATTAAAGAAGAATCAGTCTAACGTGCTGTATTGTTTTTCCTCCTGCATTTTGTTTACTGTTTGTTTCCTCTTGTGTGGAACGTCTTTCCCATGAGCCAGGGACTCATGCTGGTTCCGTTCACTGCCCTAACTCCCAACACTTGGTGGAGCTTCACGTCTGTCCAAGGAGCGCACTCTTTGAGCCTGAATAAAGGTCTCTATAAATACCCTCGGGTCCTGATTGTGTCAACAGCAAACGATAATAATTCCCAGTGATGGATGATCCATCAGACCCACTCATCACATATTCGACCATGTTTTTCTCAGTAGAGTCACAGAGGTAGTCATTTGGATGAACCATAAGATGTCTGTCTTCCTTAAAAATGTCGTGGAAGTTCACGGTTGTAAGGGGTAGCTGAAAGGCAGAGGAGGCCCCACAATATCGAGACAAAGATATCTTTCCAGGATTCGGCTGAATTCATTGCAAAGACCACCCACCGTCTTCTCTTCCCAACAACAGGTGAGTCAGTACGAATATAAAACATGAGGAATGGGACTTGGTCAGTTGTAGCTGTCGGTATTACCTCCGGTCCCTGACATGACACGGGGTAGTTTTGCAAGCACGCGCTGCGCTGCCCAGAACCCCGCGGCTCCCCGTGGCGGGAATGACCTCTTTCCCCAGCGTCGCCTCTGTGCTGCCCTCACTTCCGGTCTCCTCGGCAGAAGTGCTGCTTCTGCACGGGGGACTTCTGGCTCCCCTGGGCAGCCAGTCGCTCCCTCCCGTGACTGCAGCATCCAAGACAAACACTGTATTATAATTGTTCATTTGTTCCCAGGTCCTTCTCCCTAGGAGACCGTGGGGACCCGGAGGGCAGAGACTTGCCTTATTCAGCCACTACCTCCGGGGCCGCGGGACAGAGGGAAGAGGCGTGTCCTGGACGCTGGAAACAACGACAGTAGCTCAGCTCAGGCAGGTGTTTCTCACTCATCCTTCCTCGCCTGGGAGGATAAGTAAACCTGCCGTCCTGTGACCCTGATTCACTCGCTCCGAAGGGCAGCTAAACTAGAGACTGATTCATCCACACACAAGGGTTACTCACCCGAGGCCGAATTCATCTCAGGTGCCGGAGGTGATCAGTGGCTTCGGTGCTCTGGAAAGGAACAGCCACTTTTCAGACAGGTGATTTGAACTCAGCCTAGAAGATGCACAGACGCATTGTGAAAAGCAAGCTCCCGTGCTTGAAAGGTTGGTGAGTCCGCAGCACTTGCTATGTGCCCGCACACACTGTTGTGTCCACGAGCTCAGGTATCCGTGTGTCTGGTGCTAACAGACAGGCTCAGCAAGGGTCCGAGGTAGACTGAAGGAGTGGGGGCAGGGAAGCCTCTTGCTGAGTCACAGGCAGTTTGGTTTTGATTCTTTCGTTATAACGTCCCAAATGCCTAGACCCTTTCCTGAAACGTAGTTGGTGTCCAATATAAACGTGTGGAAGGAATGAGCCAAGAAAGGACCCTATGATATCGCTGGAGAAGAAACAAGATGGAGAAGACATATCTCCTAGTGTAGTTGAGGGAAATTCTTTTTTAAGTGAGAAAGTGTTGCTTGGGGGGAGGGCCCCACGAGACGTGGCCAGGGTCTGGTTACCTTCAGGCTGTGGGTTTCAGGAAGCAGAATCCACAGCTTCAACCTGGGCACAAAACAAGGGCCGAAGCTTCCCCCTTTCTCCTTGAGCTTCTTGCCTAAGGAACTACTGACTATTTAAAGATCATTTGCTTATGAGAAAAATACTAGAGAGCTTGGGGTGACCACATGGGTCGGTTTTATACCTTGATCACTGTTTGATCCAGGACTGTGTTTAAGAGGTCAGAAACGCATGAAAGATTTTGAGAGTTGCTTCAGGTTATTCACCAAGAAAATCTTCCCGCAGGGTGGGAAGGAAAGCACTTGAATATTTTACCTAGTGTTGGTAAAATGCCAGATTGCATAAAATACACACTTTCAGTATAGTCTATGATCACTCTAGAGAGAAAGGATACACCCCTTCTATAGACAGGAAGTGAGGCTCAAAGGTAAAACATACCTTACTGAAGCTCTCCCAGTCTGTTTGCACAGGCTGCCTGACCCTACAGTGACCTGAAGGGTAGCTCACCAGTGGGATTCAAAAAACACTGGTATATGGGGCCGGAGATTTAGCTCAGTGGTTCTGGTGCCTGCCTTGCAAGCGCAAGGTCCTGAGTTCGATCCCTGGTAACCACACACAATGCTGGGTGTGGTGACTCACGCCCACCAGTAATCAATACCACATACCATAGTGCCGGGTGTGGTGGCTCATGCCTGTCATCCCAGCACTACGGGAGGCAGAGGCAGGAGGATTGCTGAGTTGGAGGTTTGCCTGGGCTACATGGTGAGCTCAGGGCCAGCCTGAACTACAAAGTGAAACCCTGTCTCAAAAAAAACAAAGCTTATTTGCTAAGCCTCCCTACGCCTAGGCAGTCTGCTCTGACTTCCTGACTTCTGACTACAGTGGAAGTCTAAGCGGTAATGAGCTGCGGGTGGCAGGATGTGACTGTGTCGTATTGCGCGGAGCAGGCCCCTGATGGGAACAGCCCCAGCTCTTCTTGCAAAGTAGCCTGGGCACCGTGGAGCCAGCACAGTGCACAGTGCACAGTGGCGCTGCTTCTTGGAAAAATACCACCACCGAGACACTGCTGGGATGTAGGTGGCGATGGCACAGAATGTAAGAACACATTGGCATTGTCTATTTAAAACAGCCAAAGCAGCAGAAAGACATGAATGCAGTAATTCTATCCCTGTTAAACTAAAAACACTCCCCAGGTCCTCCTGGGAAACTAGTTTTCTTCACGGGGAGGAGGCGAACCAACTTCTTTGAGGTCAGCTGCGTTTGGAAATTTTCCTGTTAACTAATTAGTATGTGAGGAAGGGAGCCCATAATCTGAAGACACCCTAATAAAATGTAGAGGTTTGGGAATAGCTGTATTTTTAAAAGGTATTCTTCTGGGTAAACTTATTAAGGAAACACTGACTCAGAAATTGAATTGAGAGTGAAAATAGATGTTAGGCTGCCTGAGTTCAGTCAGACTCTTCTATAGGCTGTGGGCAAGGAAATTCATCCTGTCGGCTTGAGTATTCATCTGCAAAATGAGGTAGGATCATTATCGATCCATGAGGTGTTCCACAGTGATTAAATCAGGTAACTCATCTCAACTAGCAGAAGAAACAACTGTTTGTTCTTACTCCAAAACCCAACCATAGATATGAACAAAACTCGAGGCTCTCTCAAGCGTTATTTATAATAATGAAACTGAAAAATTCTAAAAATTGAATTAAGTGTACAAAGCAAAAGAGGCTATATTTTCAGTTCTGAAAAATAATACAACTATTCAGAATTCTGTCTATGTTGCTAGTGGGCATGAGGCCCTGGATTGAGAGAGAGAGAGAGAGAGAGAGAGAGATAGGAAGAGAGGAAGAGAGGAAGAGAGGGAGAAAGGGAGGAGGGAGGGAAAGAGAAAAGAGAAAAAAAGAAGAGAGAAAAAAGAAAAATATGGCTATGAAATGGTGTATTTTTAAATTCTTATAATTAAGTGAGGAAAAACAGAGTTATATAAAATCAGATACATAAAATTATAAAGTACTGCTTTGAGAGGTTCCTGAAGCTGAGGGGAAACATTTAACCCCCTAAACACTGAATGTTTTCTGGTTTCCATAGTGAAAAAAGACATTTTAGGACATGTCAGTGAGAGGCCTGGAAAAGGTTTACCAGGCAAAGATTTTAGTACATACTTAAGAGTGGAATGCGGGTGCTCAAAGAAACGAGACACACTATGTTCTGGAACTGGAGATCATTATGTGTTTTTGGGGGGAGAACTCCTTTTGAGAGAGAGTCTTGCTCTGCTTAAGGGTGGTCTCAAGCTTGCAGTGATCCCCCTGCCTCAGCTTCAGGAGCGCTGGGATTATAGGCCTGTGTCCCCGTGCCCAGCTCATTATGTGCTGTTGATGGCGGAAACCTGTGGTCTTGGTGTGGTGTGGAAACCGGGGGTGACCATGTGCTTCAGTTTTTCCAAGATAAATGATTGAGAAAAATGACACACCCCTTTTACACACTCACAGCAAGATATTGGTCAATTTACACAGGAAATCCTGATTTACAGGGCAGAAGCTGGTCTCTTTACAGGTGAAAGGAAATTACTCAGGTTTATTCTGTACTGAGAGAAAAGAGAAAGAAAAACATAGTAATTAAAACGGGGCTTGTGTCCTGAAGCTATAGTTTTCCATTTTGAGATTATGATTGTCCTTGTCAACTTTCTGCCTAATTTTTTTGGCCTATCTCAACCCCTTGCTCCCACCACCCTGACTTTGATTCCTTATTCTTAAGAAGTACAAAGGGCCGGATATTTTGTCTTCTTGTGAGTGCTTTAGGCTCGGGAGGGGTGCTGATCCTACCTGGCCAAGAATCAAAAGTCTCACCCTGACTGATTGGAAGCAGACAGAGGAAACAGGTTTTGCCGTTTGACGAAGGATCGTCTTTGCATAGCCTGGAAAAGAAGACAAAGTCATGTGCAAGTCATTTTCACTTAAACTTTATTTTATAACCTGGTTAAACAGGATGAGGCCAGAAATTAGTAGAATGTTGACAAATAGTGGCTCTGAAAAATGGTTAAGTCAGTTACATTTGGCATAATTCTTTTATCTTTAGGATTAACTTCTATTTATTGAGATGTTCATCTAAATGTAACAGATGAAGTTTAAGAGCACAGATTCCTCCTTATTTTGTCAATAAGAATTTAAATGTCAGAATGACAAGATCGATCCATTTAGGTGCAAATGGAGACATCTGGAGGATATACTAATAAGTGAAATCAATAGATCATAGATAGACAATTCCCGGATCTTCTCTTTGGCATGAACACCTGTAGATGCAAATGAATTCTAGAAAGTAGGACAGCTTTTATAGAGTGGAATATTTCTATAGGAAACTTGGTGTGGGAATGTGATGAGGGGAAGGAATGAATATGATTCAGAAAGAAAATAAATGAGCATGTATAAAGGGGGGAGGAGGGGAGAGTGGGTAGGGATATGGGTAAAAATGAGAATTAACTTGTGGCATATACTGGTACAAATTTCCCAATGTTATATGTGATTTTGAGATGTATATAAATTGTACCAATAAAGAATTCAATTAAAAAAAGAATTTAAATGTCTATTTTAATTATAATAATGCTGAATGAATATACTAAAGAAAAATATCTATTTTCTTGACCATTGAGCCATTCAAATTCTTACTATAGGGCTCTATTTTGTAGACCTGCAGGTCTTTTGTAATGTTCAGCTCTAGATAATATAAATATATAAAGTCTGAAGTAGGTAACAAAGTTTATAACACAAAAGTAATAATGATTGGGCCGGAGATTTAGCTCAGTGGTTCTGGAGCCTGCCTAGCAAGCACAAGGTCCCTGGTTCGATCCCTGGTAACCACATACAACAATGCTGGGCATGGTGACTCACGCCCACCAGCAATCAATACCACATACCGCAGTGCTGGGTGTGGTGGCTCATGCCTGTAATCCCAGCACTCGGGAGGCAGAGGCAGGAGGACTGCTGAGTTTGAGGCTTGCCTGGGCTACATAGTGAGCTCAGGGCCAGCCTGAACTACAAAACGAGACCCGGTCTCAAAAAAAAAAAGTAGTAATAAAAGTAATAATGATTAATAACGAGAGTATTTATATTGCCATTTTTATTTTATAGATATACCTATACAAAAAGCTAAATCTTTACCTGAGTGGTACTAGAAAGTATACTCAAATACCATAATGGAAATACATTGAGAGGTGGAATCGCTACTTAAAGATATACATCATGCAGTTAAGAACTTCCTCGTTACTTTTAGGAAGAAAGACAAAAGAAGAAAAAGATGCAATTCTGTTTAGGTCTGTGAGGTCACCTATGGGAACCACTCACCTCATTCTGGGGACAAACTGCATGTACAGCCCACTCCATTCCAGGGCTATGCCACACGCATGACATGCTGGAAACCAGGGTTGCTCACATAAGCAGTGCCCCCCAAACCAGGGTCAGGCTTCGTGCAGAGCCTGCTCAATGCGGGGGTCACCTGATGTGTGTTACCTTCCCAGCTTCACAGCTGCACAGTCAGGACTGTGCAGGCGGCAGCTTTTCCCTGTTACCCTAAGGTCAGAATCACCTACATTTGGCAGGTTCACCCTGTTACTGGAACTGCTGGGGGAGGGGGTGGAGGGCAGCTCTACTCTGTTTTTCATCATCGACTAGTCCAGGCATCCCTGCTAGTCATGTAGAAATCTGTTGCTCATGTCTGGAACAAGCATCCTTGTCCCTGGCACATCAGCTATCCCAAATTTCATCAACAGACAGGAAAGAAGGAAAAGGACTTGTACGCAACAGCCAGGCTTTACTAAAAATTTACCTCAGATGTCTTTATATCTAGGGACCTGTAACACACAAAGAAGTCATACAGGGTTTATCAAAGTCTTAACAGGTCACTTAGCAGCTACAAATCACACAGCAACTTGAGGCCAAATTTTTCGTAAGCATACCAGAACCAAGTAAGATGAAGGAAGTGTCAATCCCAAGAGGCTCCAGGAAAAAAAAAAGAAAATCTAGTCAGTGATCAAGGGGAAGCCCTGGGATCTAAGAAAGACATGGCGGACAGCTGAGATGGCTGAAGTGGGGCCTTTCCTTCTCTCCTATTTTTTATTTTATTACCTTACATCATTATGAAAGACATTTAAAGCTTTTAAAATCCAAGTCCTGTGAGTAGGGGAGAACAGATGAATAAGAAGTTTATGAAAACACATTAGGATGAATGAACTGAAATTTTTAATTTTTTTGTCTCTATTTCCCAAAAAGAATTTTATAAATAAATGTGTGAAACGGTATTAAAATTATTTTGAAGTTATTGCTTTTTAAAGTATAATCTTTTAAGGCTTCAGGGATGCAGAACTCAGTGCCACTTCTGCTTAGTTTATGTTCAGAAAACAGAACTAGAGGAAAACAAGGTAAGCAAAGTAATCTTCCAAGCTTCTAGTGTTGATAGTTGATTTTCTAAAACTTCAATAAATAACCTGGAGTTTTCCTTAGAGCATAGTGTCTCATATTTGCATTCTAATTTCTCACCAACTTTTCTGCGATGGATGCAAATGTTCTAGAAAAGATATCTTGGTCAAGCTAGGAAGAACCCAGGTCGGTGGTCGTGATGAACTCTCTCACCATTCTCTGCAACACTACCTTAGCTTCTCTTTCTCTTCATCTGCCAAACTATCTTTACTCTGATCTCAGTGCTGTGCTAGGCACTGGGAGGAGAAGTAGGTGAGAATCATCCCTGCTTGGATGAGTTGGGACCCTGAGTTACAGAGTGGGAGATAGTGAAACCACCAATGCAATATGACAGGAATAACAACACCACGGAATTGAAGACAAAAGCCACTAACCATGCATGGGCCGTGGGTCAATAGCCCAGGTCAACTTGGCATACAGTGGAGATCGGGAGAGCCCATTTACCAGGTAAGAGAGGGGTTTGGTTAAGAGCATCTTATATCTGATTAACAGCAGGTGCAAAAGTGCAGTTAAGGCAATGGAGGGTACAGGGAACTGGGAAGGTGAACGAGAAACTTCAGCAGTTTCGAAGTGTGTGTGTGGGGGTTCAGCTGGACAGAGTGGAGGTCACAAATCATCAGCTAGCAAAGAGTCCGCAATGAGGCATGCGGCAGAGTTTTATAGGCTAATGTCCAAGGACAGTTTTGAAGCAGAGAAGACACAGGCTTTATTTTAGGAAGATAACGCCGGTGGTACTGTGGAAGATGGGCTCGTGTGAGGGGTGTGAGTGAAGGCAAGGGTATAATGAGGAAGTAGCCGCAGTGGTCTGAAGACTGCTCATTAGGGCTTGGTAGGGCCTTGCACTGGAAAGGAGGTGAGGCGTGTGCTCAGGAGTCATCACGAAGGCAGAGGTAATGGCGCTGGCTATCTTGTGAGGGGAGCAAGGGAAGAAAACTCAAGGATGGGTGTCTGTGGCTACGTTATTAAGACGAAAAATATTAGCAAAATGGATGTGGGGGGAAATAGAAAAAGATGATGAGCTCAGTTTATATAGGATGGTGGAAATATGACTGAGGGCGTTTAGGCACTTGATAAAAACAGTCTGATCTTAGATGTTGTTCTAGAGTGGCAGTGTAGGAAGACTCTGAGTAAGGAGGTGACTTCAGATATGGGAGATGTCACCCTGGTGAGCGACAGGACGGAATTCTTGGGAATAACAATGCTTCAAGACTTGCACTCCTCAAAATCAGATCGGATGGAGATTTGTTTGAGGCTTTCCACTGTATGAATAATGTTTTCTTTTTCGTGCTCATACCTGGTGAATTTTCAGTTCAAATTGTAGAGCTTTTGATTAGAAATGTAGCAGTCTATGACTAATGAGGAAGCTTTGAAATTGGTGCGACTGTGACTCCTTTTGCAGCCCCAGGATGATGCATTTAAGTTTCTGGCCCTTGTTTCTTGCACTATGGAAGAGGGAAAATAATATCTAACACTCAGAGCGGTCAGGCTTATAGCAGGATGTATTTCTGGTTGGTTATATAAATCCTCTAACTACCTTACAGTTTAGCATCTAAGCTGAAACAAAAGGCTTCTCTTGGAAGGATACATCTTCTTCTGCACTTAAAATCTTCAGACCTGGCTCCCGTATTTTGAGTTATAATGCATCTTGAGCTGGCTCTGGCATCTCAATTATTAAGAAGCGGAACAGCAAATTCCAAATGAAAATGTGTAACTGTTTTTCTTTCCACTCTGACTTTTTTAAGTATATAACGTAAAACGCCAGATAAATGCAAGTTCTCAAATGTGCATCATTTTCAGTCATCTGACGGAGACACAACAGAATAAATCCAAGTAAAATTTTATTTTCCTCTACAGCACAATATTTTACATATATTTTAGTGGTCTTGACAGTGTTATTTTTGAGCAGACTTTCAAGGAATCCACAAAAAGTTAACATATTAAAAGCAAACTATAGACAACAAAACAGGCAGGCATCCAGATGTCAACAGTCACGCATGCAGGGTGGTGGGATGGGTGTCATCATTAGGTATCTTGCTTTTTTAAGAATTCACCAGGAAACGTCAGTTCTGCTCCTCACTCCCCTACAACTCACCAAACAGAGTTCTAAATACACACATCAAATACAATCTCTTTTAAAGCTGTATCAGTTCACATTTTCAGTTACTAAGCTTATGTTAACTGACAATTCCAGTGAGCAAGCCCATTACTAGAAAAACAGGCAATACTGACCCCTGATGTAAAGGCAAGTTTATTTCATTTCTTAAAACACCAACAAAAGCAATTAATCAATAAAGCCACAAATTTGTTAATCTTAATATAAGACAATGAGAGAAAAAACAAAAAAATTATATATATATATATATATATATATATATATATATATATATATATATATATATATATATAAAAATACCACTCCACTGAGTCAGGATATTACTCATGGACTACAGACATGAGTTTCTACTTGTCAATGTTTTAAATATTTTTCAACAAAACAAAACAAAACAAAAAGCAATATACTGAGAGTTGCAGAGGAAAGGCAGGAATGTGAATTTATGCATCTAGTCCTGTGATTTAAAATGAATATCAAACAGGTACGATAAAGCCAAGTGACAATGACTTTACCACTGGCCACCAAACAGGCAAAAAAAAGAAAATATTCATTGTGATTCATAATGTTGAGCAGATGGCCACCCCACTAAGACTACCGTAAAGCAGACGGAATCTTCATCCCCCATTGAAAGAGATCCTGAAGAAAACATGGCAAGGCATAGAGAAAAGTTGGATCTTTTGAAAAAGTGAATGATATCAAAATACTTTTCCATCACTGGTAAACCAAGCTAGGTCCTGTAAATGGCCCAAAGCAGCACTGAATTCAGAGTTAGAGGTTGGCAGAAAAGTTTGGAAAACTGCAGTTTTTAAAAATTGGCAATTTCTCCATTTAATAAAACTTGTCAGAAGAGGTATAATGTTTGTTCATTTGTGGAATGTTGATCGCTTGCTGCAAAAATTCACAACATGAATGAGGAACCACAGAGATTTGCTTCAGTGAAATATTTTTTAAAAATTTACAAAAACCTAAAGTTTCTATTTAAAAAATAACCATGTTATGCCAAGATGAAACATGGTAAAGAGTAGTGTAAGTTCTGTTCACGATTCTTTACACAGTGAATGGGAATGATAGAAACAATTTTTTTTTTCTTAAAAAGGAAGTTTTCTTATTGCACTGACTTTTACAACCTCACCTAGTAATTTAGAAAACTCATGTAGTAAAATCTGTAAAATTAAAATACAAAATTCTGGTTTGTAAACATCAGCTGGGCAAATCTATCCAGAGTCCTTCATTACAGTGGGATGGAATGAATAACTAATTCTCTATTTTATTTGTTGGCTGTGCAAGGGGAAAAAAAATCCCAGAACACAGCTTTTACACTTTCACAGTAATTATATTCAAAAGATAGAAAAAGTCAGTGCAGTTGCTTCATCTTTTTTTTCCCCTGTGCAATTTTCAGCTCTGAGCCCACTCCCAAGTGCCATAATACTGGTTTAGCGACCTAGCGCAGACTGGTCATAGATGGCGCATGAAATCTGTGGGACTTCGGTAAAGGTATTTCCAAATGGCGTAGTAATGCACTGCAGCTGCCGTGGCTACGAACAGGTGCCAGATGGCATGGGCAAATGGAATGATGCCATCGCTCTTGAAGAACACAACTCCCAAGCAATAAATTAGGCCCCCACAGGCAAGTTCGTGAAGTCCATCGGTGTTGTTCTGTCAACAGAGGAAAAAAGATAAGAGTTTGACGCCGCTGTGATGTGACAAGCTACAGAGGTAACCGTCGTTCCTTCCTGACGCCCCTGAATTTCTAGACAACCAGAAGCTTGGTGTGACCAGAGTACTCATCCGAAAATAGCAACCACACAGAGAAGGTCTCAGCCCTGCCCTGGACTAACTTCTCAATCGGATTGATCAGAATGAACATCATAGCCACACACCACAAAGCAGCATGTCCTGCTCATTTAGTGCTTGTAGAAACGAACTGTAATCAGCAGACGATCAGAAGTCCATCTTAATGACGTGCAATTCTTGCTTCTCATCTGCCCCTTTAAAAGCTTCCTTCCCCAGACAGGCAGGCCCAAACCACTCCACTTATAATTTACATCTCAACCGGGGCGGTGACTTCCCTTGGACCTCCTCTCCCCCTGCTCTGTGAGGACTGCTTTGTCAGGCTTCCTGGCTTGTGTGACCCAGGAAAATCATAGCTCCAAAGAGACAGCCAAGGTCATAGGTATTTCCTTAACTTCCTAGATGTCTCCAGACCCTTTTGTCTTTGAGCAGAAAGTTGAGTCTTGTGTGTTTCTTGACAAAAAGAATTGTTTAGGGTGTTCTTAGCTTCCCGAATCCAGGCCCACTTACAAGATTCAAGTGTCTTGTATGAATGAGAGGGCAAAGAAAACAGGCAGTGCTGGGAAGCTGACAAAGAAACAAGTCAGTGCCTGGATCTCTGAGAACAGCAACACAAAGGCCACAGGACCTGTCGGCCTGGGTCCTGACTACAGCAGCCTTGTGAGCCTGAGAGCAGGCTCCTGTAGCCAAACCCAGAGAAGCCGAAGGAGCCGGACTCAACCATATGCTTCCGATGGGCTCGTGGGCCCAGGCTGAGCACGCTGATAACACAGGAGCATGAGGTGAGAGGTGCGGTCTTATTTTTAACACACATCTTAAAGGTTACAAGGTTTTTGTAAGATCAAAAGAAGGAGCCAGCCCATGTCGACTTGCCAGATTTTTACCCTGAGTACCTATGGATTTCAGTCAGATATTTTTAAAAACAAAACCAAATGGGCCAGAGATTTCCCTCCGTGGTTCCGGCATCTGCCTCCCAAGTGCAAGGTCCTGAGTTCGATCCCGGTAACCGCATACAATGCTGGACGTGGTGATTCACGCCCGCCAGCAATCAGTACCACATACCACAAGGCCGGGCATGGTGGCTCACACCTGTAATCCCAGCACTCGGGAGGCAGAGGCAGGAGGATTGCAGAGTTCGAGGCTTGCCTGGGCTACATAGTGAGCTGAGGGCCAGCCTGAACTACAAAGCGAGACCCTGTCTCAGAAACAAAAAAACAAAAACAAACAAACAGAAAAACCAACAAAACCAAACAAACTCAACATATCACAGATATATACAACTCCCTCAAAGTTACAGAGCAAGAAATATCCATTGTACAACACTCTCCAGGCACATCAGGAAAACTTTCTGGAAGAGGGTTAAGGTTTTCATAAAGGTTCTCCATGGGATGCAAGACTCCCCAAGAGTAAGAGTGACTTATTAACACAACCTTCTTATTTCAGAGGAGGAAACTTAGACCAAAGCAAAGTTGTAAAGGGTCACTGCTCCACTCTTTTTTTGAGAGGCATCACTTTGATTCTGGCCAGTTTTTGATGGACACCACCTTTTGTCTCTTACATAAGCAGAGATCAATCCAAGTACACAAGTTGGTTTTTACTGAGATACGTTTACCTTACGAACTTTCAAAGACTAAAACAGTTCTTTGTAAAACAGTGTTTCTTCATTATCTATGTTATTATTGTTACTAAAAGTATCAGGCACCATTGAAATACTTCTCTGTATTTATTCATCTTAATTTCCACAACAACCCTAATTTAGGTTCTGTTATCATCTCCATTTTACAGACACAGAGAGGGTAAGTAATTTGCTCAAAGATACATAGCTTCCAAGTGTCAGAATCAAAACTTGAATTAAGGCGATTTGCTTTCTGAACTTTGGCGGAGATGGGGGAAAGGTATTAAAAATCTGATGGTTGATTTAAAGAATACTACACAGATCTCACGTGAGTAGTAAGACTTCTGATAAATGTACACAATATAACCTTGACATCCCCGAAGTTCTTTGCAATGTCTTCCCACCCCTTGACATCCCCAGGCACCCAGGGTAACTACTGTTTTTATTACCAGCTCTGCAGACCAATCATCCATTCTAGAATTTCACCTAACGTCTACTATATACACATTTCTGTGCCTGGCTTCTCTTCTCCTCAGTGTAACATTTTTGGAGATTCATGCATGTACTACCATATATTCATTTATTCCATTTTACTGCTTAGTAGTCCACTAATTTATTCAATATAATTTATTAATTCTTTCTCTTTGAGGCCTACTATGTATAAAATCTTTACATTATTTTCAAGTCTTTGTAGATGCCTGTTTTCACTTGTTGGGTATTGCCTACTGAGTCACTGAATAAATGTATGTTTAATTGCTGTAATTGAGCAGTTTTCTGAAATAGTTACCTTTTATATTTGCCCCAACAACATATTAGGAGGTCCCAATTACTTCATGCTCTTGCTAGTACTGGAGTTTCTTGTCTTTTTAAATGTAATCATTGTCTAGGGTGTGTAGTGGTAGCTCACTGGGATTGTAGTTTTTATTATCCTGATGGTTAAGGGTACTGAGCACCTTTTCAAAGGTCTACTGGATACTGAATACTTGTGTATCCTTCTTTGTTCAAATATTTTATCTAATTTTATAGGATCATCCTTTTATTATTGATTTGGAGGTATATAAAGTTTTAAGAATGTATGTCCTTTGTCATATATAATAAGAGAGAATATTTCCTTGCAGATTCCAGCTTGCCCATTCATTCTCAGTGTCTTCTGATGAGGAAAACTTCTGAAGTCCAACTTACGGTACATCTGTGGCCCAAGAAACCTGTGCCTATCCCAAAACAGATGACAAAGTACATCCTTGTCATAATACAGTGTGTGGTAAAGTGTCTTTAAATTTTTAAAAATTATACAGTAAAAGAGACACATTCTCATTAATTCCCCTTGGTTATAACACTTTATTCTTGTCACTTTCTCAAGCAGTTCTAGAAGTCCTCTTTTGTGAGCGCCTTTAGTTGAGCTGTCACGGCTGCCTCTGTATCCAGAATCAACTCAAAATGTTTACCTTTCACAGTCATTTTGGTGCTGGGGAAGAGCACTGCACAGCACCAGATTTGATGAATGAAGTGGCCGAAGATACTGTAATGTTTTTAAGAACTTCCTTTTCCTTTGGATTACACTTGACAGTAGCAATCACTGTATTTTTTTTATCATATCTTGTAAAGACATGTATTAAAGAGGATATCCAGAACTGCTTCAGGAAGTGGCAAGAGCCTGTGGTGGTGGTGGTGGTGGTGGTGTGCACCTATAATCCCAGCATTTGGGAGGCCGAGGCAGGAGGACTACCGCCAGTTGAGGCTAGCCTGGGCCACAGAGAAAGACCTTATCTCAAAAGCAAACAAAACAAAAAACCAGAAAGTGGCAAGAATGATGAGATCAATGTTTGAGCGGAGGGAGAGTAGCCTGAGTTGGAGCAATGTATCTTTTGTCATATTTTAAATGTAAATGGCACCTCTTGTACACCTTTATTTTCTATCTCATCCCACACAAGGGTGAGGTCTTTACCTCTGTGCCCTTCACTTTCTCCATTTCCACCCTTTGCTGCCATGTATTTTACTTCTACATATCTCCTCACTTACCTTTAGAGGGAATCAAGAAATAAAAGCCTTTTCTGGTCACTCACAAATGTCTCCTCGTCAGCATTTTTGATCTATTTTAAACAGGACTGTTAAGTTTTAGCTTGTGGCCTGCAACTGGTCAGCTTCTTCCTGTCACTGTTTAAAGGTAGCATCACACTGTATTCTTGCTCCCCGATTCCAGTGAGATGCCAGTGGTCACTCTTTTCTTTTCTTCGCTCTTTTCTCCAGCTGATTTTAAGATTTCTTTCCTCACCCTGCAGTCTATTTATTTTTATGTTTATCCTGCTCAAGCGTCGTTGTGCTTTGCGGATCTGTGGCGTGATACTTTCCACCAGTTTTGGAAGTTTCTATCATCGTTACTCCCACACTTCACAGACCACTTAGTACTGCCTAAAAGGTTACTGTGAAGCTATTCATGTTCTTGTTTCCCTCATGTCAGTTTGTCAGTTTGTGTAGTTTCTATAGAGTTGGCTTTGAGTTCAGTCACCTTTCCCTCTATAGTAACCAATCTGTTGTTTAATCTAAGACTTTTTTTTTTCTTCTCAAGATGGTACAGCTTTAGATTTAGAGTTTCCATTTGGTTTGTTTTTACAGTCTCCACTCATTTCCTGAGGTTCCTCAACTGTCTGTTTATTATGCTGTAGTATCCTTGCATACAAATTTCAACATCTCTGTCACGTTTGGGCCTCTTTCTCTTGACCTCTCTTTCCTTCGGTATGTATCATTTTCCTGTTTCTTGTCTATCTGGCATTATCTATTTAGATGACGGATGCCAAGTTTGTAGAGTGTGGATTTTGTTGTCTTCCTCTGCAGATGGTTTGGTTCTGGCAGACAGTTTACTGACTGAAGGATCAGTCTGCCCATTTTGAAGCTGGTATGGGACATAGTTATGAGAGTTCTAGACTGGCAATCAGTCTAGAGCTAGGGCTGCACTGCTCCGAAGGGTGTTGCTTTGGTATGGTCGCCTGAATTCCCACTGTGTTCAGCACGTCTGGTTGATACACCAATGGCTCCCAGAACTGAGCACTTTCTGAAATCTGTATTTGTTTCATGGCCTTTATTCACAACTAGAGCTTGGAGAGCCTTGCTCAGTTATGGTCAAAGAAACTCCTCTATAGAATTCTGGAGCTGCTTCACTCAGTAGCTTCCATCTCTCTATTTCCTCATACCTCAAACTCCAACTCTCTCATATCAGAAATGCTGATGTCTATTTTGTCTTCCACTTTCTGGGATCTATTTTCTTTGGTTGGTATTTGGAAAGTGTCCAGGGAAGCAATTGGTTAGAACTTGAAGTTTATTTTTTGGTTACTCTTCCCTCCAGATCATAGTACTGAACCATCTATGTACAGTGTCAAGAGTCAAGTTACTTTGACTCTTTCTGGTTTTATAGTTCTTTATATACATTGTTTGAAAAGTCTAATGGCCACGAAACTGACCAGGACCAGAGTTTTGAGTCTACTAGATTCACACTGGTTGTCCTCGGTGAATGTTGGGTCGGATGGCTCATACGGTCCTTTCTGACTTGGACTGCTAAGCATTCCAGCTTCACCACAAGATTCGTGCCTCCATGCACATGCACATATGAAACAGGAAAATACGTGATGTGATAAAAAAAATACAGTGAACGCTTACTTTTTCAGAAAATGTATTACTGTAAAACACACTGCCATTAATGCTCCTCAGAATACTCCTCTCTCATTTTGAACATACTTATTCCATCTCAGTTGTCAGTTTTTAAGCAGTTCTATAAGTCCTTTCTGTGCATGTCTTCAGTGGCGCTGCTGTGGCTGATGACCTGAGCTCACTTAAAACGTTGACTTTGCATGGTCATTTTGACTCTAGGAAAAAACCAAGTCATGCGGTACCAGGCCCAGGGAATGCGGTGAATGAGGACATCCTGTACTGTTTTAACGAGCCTTCCTCTCCATTGGATGGCACTCAGCAGGAGCACTCACTGTATTTACGACCATGCCTCAGAGACACGCATTACGGAAGACTTTCTAGAACTGGTCAGAAAGTGGCAAGAAGAATGGGATAGGTGTTTAAAGTGAGGGGCAGTAATGGAGGGGGAGTAATGGCAATATGTCGTTGACTGTGATAACATTTTTAAATGGACCGTTCAGGGTATATTTGTAACACATTTTCAACTTAAACATTGACCATGTATCTTAATCATCTCTTATGCATTCTGTGTTCCAGACAAAGAACTATTTTCTATCCTTTACGGATGCTGGAAGATTTCCCAGTTCAGGGATCTTTCATGTTATGTGCTCTACCTGTAATGCCTGCTTCACTTTGACCATCCCTTTGCTCCTACTCATCTTTCCAGATCAGCTCAGCGATCACTCCTAGTGTTACTCTGGTGCTATGTTCCCACAGCAGCCTGAACTTTCCCTAGAGACATTTGAAAATTTTATTATAGTCTCTTATTGAATATGAATCGTATCTGCCTATTGAATTCTAAACTTTATGAAGGCAGCATGGGGATCAACCTGTTGCATTATCATAAACATTAGTCATCCACTATTATCCCACTTATGAAAATGCCAATTAAAGATTTGGGACAATAAAAATACTAGACAAACCTGCTCTCATGATAACCAAAGGGAATTTACTTGAAATTCTATTCTAATAATTAGTAACTTATCTACATAGACATTGCTTATATCGCTCTGGGTGTCTTGAATTACCCTCTAATTATATGGTCATCATGGCCATTTTCTCATTTCAGTCATTTGTTTTTCTCTCTCCTCACCATTCTCTACTACCTTTACCAACTAACCCCTACGTATTTTTGGTACTAATTGCTAAAGCCTTTATAAAGCTCATATCTTAAAGAAATATATCTTATTACATATTCCTAATGCATATTTCCTAAAAAAAAAAAAAAAGAACAGGATCAAGTTTTAACTCTGACAGGTATATCTGTGATGAAGGCGAGTGGAATCATGACCTCATGTTGCTCCTATGAGTTCAGGAGCAAAATCACAGGTACAGCTTTTCTGACCACTGCAGGTATGAAGAGGGTTTGAAATAAACACAGGGCAGCCTCTTTAGTTGTAGTGGATAGTGGCAAAGAAATTATAGCACAAGACAGCAGAGTACATAATCTAAAGGCACAAGTAACCTGGTGGATCAAGATTGTAATAAGACATATTTGTTGCTAAATAGCTGGCATGCATAGGTTTCTAAACGGTAATTCAATGTGAAAAGGAATTCAAAATGTATACTGCAACTGCCCGCTAAAGGTAGTGCAACACAGCTACACATCAAAGTCCTCCAAAAGGTAGCTTGAGCAATGTTAAACAAAAACAATTTCACTGAGAAGAGAATTATGACTTAAAAGGAAGTGGAAGAAAAATTAACAGAAAAGAGATCTGAAAGAAATCTACTAGAATGTAGAAAACGATGCCTTTTCATGTCCTAATTGTTTAGACTCTATAGGTTGGTGATCTGAATTTTTTTTATTTGAAGATACCTCCAAATTTACCTTTCCAGAGATTTTGGGTTGAGAAGCCAGTTGTTCAAGCAGAAATAGCCACCTTCATATTATCACCTACCTCTTTGAAGAAAGGGATGAGAAGATGGAGGGATGAAAAACAGATCATCCAAAAGTAATAAATAAATACTACAGAACATCAAAAAGGGAGGAACATGCCTAAATAGACAGTTTTCCCAATCTTAGCACCTACTGAAAGTTGCTGGCACACTGTACTACATGTGCTTTTTCTTTTATTCTCTAGCTAGCTAATGGACATGTCCCAAATGTTAAAAAGTGCAACCATGTAAGAAGCCCACTTACTAAAAAGAAAATGATTAAAATGAAGTTATTTCTTACCATTGACGTCACCACCAAGGCTGGAGAAAATCCCATGGTGAGATAGAAAAAGAGCTCAACCACTTTATACCTGTAAGAATGGAAACATGGGTAATTTTGCTTATATACTTAATAATTAGATCAGTCATCTGGCAGCTTTTCTTTTCTTTTTTTTTATTTTGAAAGAGAAATATAAACTTCAACCTACTCAGATGAAACGTATTTCTCAGTAGGAGACCACTAGGCCTCCACCTAGCATACCAGGACCGAGTAACAATGAATCAGCATCTCTGCTAGGATTGAAAAGGCACAAAACTCCACAGGCTAACTAGAAAATGTTTCCTACCAAAAGTACTATGTTATATGAAATGAAATTCGCCCCGTGTCTTCCCCTTTCCAGTCTTCACGTGTTTGCCTTTACTGTCACTGCAATGGAGAGCTGAGATAAAGTGAAGACAGACAGAAATGCAGCTTGAGGCCCTCAGGGGCAAAGGAACTGCCCTCCTGAGGAAGGAGCTTCATCTCTTCACTTTGCGTGTGTGCAATCTACAATTTCCAAGAGCCATCACGTTTCAAAATACAATATATGAAAACTCTAAGAGGCACGTTGTGTTAAAAGTCAACTTACACTTTGCCCAACCCAGCTACCTTATAAGCCTCAAAGGCAGGGACCAAGTTTTACTTACACTTGGATCGGCAGAGCCTAGAATATGTCTGACGCCATGAGTGCTTCCTCATTTCTGCCAAACTAAGTGGCCATCTGTGACTCACACTTGGTTCTCGGTGTCAGACATTCAAAACCTACTGAGTAACATCAGAAGAATGGGTTCGAGGGTTTGGTTTACATGAGAAGGCCTGGAATAGGGCAAGAGCTGCCTTTCTTCACTTCCTACTTTTACCTGAGGGTGTAATTTAGGGCTCTGAGAAGAAGCAACTGTTCCCTTGAATTTATATACACTGCATAATATCACTCAGCATTGCTCATCAGGATTAAAAGGTGTTTAAGTGAATTGCAAAATAAGAGAAGTTAGTGAAAACTACCATTTTCTTCTGAAAGGAGAAAAGAATACTTTCACAAATACAAATTATGTTCAATTTTGAAGGCCATTCTGCCAACCATAATAAAGAATTGAATAAGTTGTCCTTTAATAAATCTAATAATAATGATTTCATGGTTGTAAGTTTCTCAAATTCAAGCATATGAGACAAAAAAAGCTTAGAATAGGAACTGGGACCCTGGGACCCTACTTTCCACATGAATCACTTATCTGATGCATAACACGAATGTTCTAAAGTTCACCCTGAAGGTCCATTAGAACCCAGATGATAAATTTCAGTAAGCCTTTTCTGAAACATTACTAAACACATATGACAACGAGCTACGAAAAAGGGCTAAAGAACTGTGTTCCAGGGTGAAAACATGAAGCGTTTGGATGTCCTTTCATGTGGCTCTCTTTTCAGGGAAGCCTATCGAGAACACTCTAGTTTCTTAACTAGTACTGGGCCAGACACTTAGTATCTGTCATCGTCAACACTAGAAAGGATCACTTTTATCATGTGATGACTGCATTGCAGAGGATGAGGCTCGTTTGCCTCAGAACGAGGCACGAGGTCCTGCTGACTCAGAGTGACCGAGATGCCCCCTCTCTCATCACCCTTATACCAGACCTATGCTCGTCACACAGTCCCACAGCAATATCCCCTCTAACGATGGACATCAAATGCTTTCAAACGTATACATTAACTTTTATTCTATTTATGTACTTTTACTATCTGGAAGAGGAAAGCTGAAAGAAATTAGATTGCACAGCCAATAAAATTTAGGCAACTAATTTTAAAACTAACAAATGTAAATTATTTTTTCTTACTTTTCATGGTAGAGAAATACATAAATTGTGCCTCCAGCTGCCATGAGCCAGATAAACCAACGCATATGAGCAGCCAGTGGTCCAAGTTCTCGGAGATTTAACCTAGCAAGGAAGACATAACAGAGAACAGACAGGATAAAGGAACAGAATTCACAAAAATAGTGTTTTCCTCCAGTCCCCGAAAAGTAAAGCAAATGCTAGGACAAAAGGAGGAAGAAAAGGCACCCAACACACAAGCTGGAAATTTGGGTAAAACTAATAACTCAAAGGTGAAATTGTCAGTCAACCTTTAAGATTTAGATTTACTTCCTGTGTGGTTTAAAAATGGAACCAGCTAAAAACAGACACGCAGGAGTGAGTCCCAGCACACCTGTCATGCCTGACTTTCCCTGGCAAGGCAGAAGGAGGTAAAGGCTGCTTGCCTTTTTATTTCTGACAATGCATTTAGGAGAAGACTGCTTACATAGCTGAGTAAGAATCCCCCAAAAAGATCCTGAGTCAGGATCACATCCCACAGCACATACTCAGTACACTGACCACAGGTCTCCACAACGAACCTCTCTCCCAAGACAGAACATGAGAATATGACCCCAACTCATGTGAAGGAAGACTTTTTGTTAGAATTTACATGTGGAGTTTTGTAAGGTCTAAATTTTAAAATGCTGTAAATTCGTTTACAGTTACATCATAGCCCAAATAAATATGGAGGAAAAAGCCCAAATGTTCTGTTTGGCTGTCACTACAAATTCATATTCCCACATGAAAAAGGTACTAAGTGCATGTCTAATACTGTATGCAAACAAATTGCCTACTTTGATATTTGATTCCTCAGCTCAATTTAAATATTTTTATTATTTATTTGCTTATTTTAAATTGAAGTGTACTTCACAAAAGCCTCTAAGATTTCCTGCTCCAATATGAATTAGACCTATAATTTACTAAGAGGTACTGAGGCAAGGTAGCACTTACTTCTTATTCTAACGGATAATTATGTTTCTTTTGAATGAGGCAGGTTTACCCAGAATCTAGAGGCCTGCTGTTTTCAATGACTACAGCAGGTGATGGATAACACAGCCTTCTGAGTGTCTGGAACTGGACTGTGTCTTGAAAGAAGAAAACCAATGTTTCTTTAGTTACAGTTTTCAACTCAACAGAAGGTTATATTGCCTCTGTACCAAAAGGGCAGGAAGACCAAGGAAACTGAGCAGAATGCTAGGTTAAAAGACTTGGTTAGTTAACTCAGATAGCAAAATAAATAGAAATGTGCCAGTATATAGTAGTTACTATATTGTAAATAGAGAAGACAAACAGTACAGATTTCCAGAGGAAGCTTATTTTCTTCATACTATGTACATTCATAGCATTTCCTAAATTTCTAAATAGAAGAATGTCCAAAAGCAGACGTCTACAGAGGGAATACTAGGGGTTAGAGTAAGATAGGTTATGTTTCAAAATGAGCATGAGCCGGGCGTGGTGGCTCATGCCTGTCATCCCAGCACTCGGGAGGCAGAGACAGGCAGATTGCTGAGTTCCAGGCTTGCCTGGGCTACACAGTGAGCTCAGGGTCAGCCTGAACTACAAAGCGAGACCCTGTCTCAAAAAAAAAAAAAAAATAAGCATGAGACCTAAACCCAAGCTAAAAGCATTTCCTATTAAACAGACCAGCTACTTACTCTCAACAGTATTTTTCCCTTCTCATCTATTATCTGACCCAAGGAAATCACACTGGAGAACAAAGGCACGTATGTTTGTGTTTGGGAGCGAGGAGCAGCTGTATGCTTGAGGGCTGGGGCAGGGACAGAAGAACAGGGAAAGAAAGAAGGAAGGAGGAATAAGGAATTCTAATAATAAAAACACATTCTTCAGGGACAGAAACACTTTATCTTACCAGGGAGCGTAAGAAGCAGCAATGAAAAAATAGATAACCATTCTATCACACATGTGAAAACAATGCTCCACTGTCCTAGGGAGGGGAAAAGAAAACAAGTTAGATATTTTAAAAAGTTTTCAGACCAGAAGTGTGAGTTATCAGTTCGCACTGTTGCAATGTCCACTCCTGCTCTGATTTATCGAGACATGTATAATTTGCCCTTCAAAGCCACACTGTTTGTTCTCCGTGATACAAAGCCACAAGTAAACGCTTCCTATTATTTTTTAGATTGTACACGCAACAGATATTCTCACAGCTTGGAAGCTGAAAGCGGTCACAGCAAACACAATCTGTCTTTTTTGATATTTTCCGTTTCTTTTACAGTCTCCTTGAGGGGAGGTCGTCCCTGAGCTTCTGTCAGTGGACAGCACAAATCCCTGATGCTCAGTAAATGACCCCTACACATATCACATTCCACAAGTCTTTAAGGACGCTTCTTCCTTAATTATCCTAGGCTAGACAATAGGTTTCAGCAAAAGAGATTCAGTCATTTGAGAATAGCAGTAACAAAAATAAACAAAAAGGTGCAAGAGGGTACACTCAGATTTCTAAGCCATTCCCTCCTTCCAAAAATCAACAAGTCAGGACGTGTGTGTAGAAAGGTGTTTCTCTGAGGTTGCTTCAAAAACAGCTTGGGCAGAACTGCCCTGTGCTCGTGTGATTAAAAAGGACAAGTGCATAGTAGCATCACTGTGACTCTATTTTCACTTCCAAGGGGTCACAGTTATGATCTGATGGAGCTGTAATAATTAGGCTTTGCCTCACCACAAACATGTGTGCATGTGCACACACAAACATACACACACAGAGTTTTGGCCAAAGCAGATTGGGGAGGACTTAGATTAGCGAAGAGGTAAAAAATATACACTTCTAAGAAACAATGGTTTTCATCTACTAGTCAGAAGCTACAACTTACTCCAAGATACCAATGGATGCCACAGGTCTAAAGAGGCAGAGAGTACCTCAGGGCTTTCAGAAACATCACACTCATCAGGGGAGCTTATAAAATGTAGCCCGGGAGTCCAGTCCAGAAGATTCAGGTACAAGGGACAGAAGATGGAACAGAAAGTAGAGACAAGGGGATAAGCTGCTGCTGCTTTGTTTTGAGATTCCTAAAAGGACTGATTTCTAGCAAGGTTCGAGGCTTTTCAATTATCAGATACTGTCAGAGCATGCAGTCAAGATTAAGCATTTTATCGAAGACCTTCCACATACCCATCTGACTCCTATTTTCTTTACAAGTAGAATGGAAATCTTTCTCTGAAACACGTGGAACATTAAATGTGCTATCGTGGACTATGTATTTAGCACAGTATCTGGTACATAATACATGCCATTGCCTTTTTTTTTGTACTTACACTGAGATTTGATTAATACTTCAAAAGCTTAACACAGAGCAAAAAATCTACATGTGGCATCTGATTCTAGAAGTGCCATTTCAAGGTTCAGCCGAGTCTGGCTTCCACTCCACCTTCTTCAGCCCCTAGCAGGGAGGCCTCAAGTACTGAAGTAGGCATCTACAACTCTTTATTGATTCAGAAATCTAGACATCAAAGCCGAGTCTGCTGAGGCAACCACAAGCGTCCTCCTGTGCCAAGCAGATAATGAAGTGCTCTGCTTCCTGGCTGGCTCCTGGCCTCTGTGACAGTGCGCCCCGGGCAGCCAAGACAGGTACTCCTGTGGTCTCCTGTGTGTTCCAAAGTGCCCTTGTGACTCAGTGCTGTGGTTTTATTTTAAGCCCGGGGAACTGTCACCTTATAGCAAAGGGGAGCCGACTGCAAATGACATGCAGCATTATGAAGACAGGATAGGAGGAAAACACAGGGCGAGCAGCCAGCAGTCGTGGGTGGATCCAACACTGCTTGTCTCACTGGCTCTGGTGAGGCAGGCACTTGTCTGAGCCGCAGAGTTTAGACTGCATGATCTCTAAGTACCTGCCCAGCTCTAAAACTCCAAGATTCTATATGTGAGAAAACCAGTATTCATCTTGCTTATAAATTAAGCCTGCCTTTTAAAGTGAGACGGTCTGGTTATTTGTAGACATTCTATAAAAGCAAGAGGTATTTTCAAGTATTACTTTAAGTCACTCTCCATTGGGTCTGAATCCCCCTTCTTTAGAGAACCTTCACCCTTTTGGGTTTACTCTATTAAGTCACTGAGGGATCTATTTTAAATGCAACCATTCCCCTCAAATGGTTTGGGGCTTCCTCTGTACTCTCCCAAATGAAGCTTTCATGTAGAAGAGGAATTGCTCTTAAGTACTCCGTGTCAGTCATCCAAAGGCCAGACTATTGTTTGGAAAGTGCTTGATAATCAATTGCAAAATATATTAATTTATTTGGCTAACCTACACAGAATTTCATTCTGAAGGTTCAAGTTCCCCAAACAGTAATCGCAAACTGTAGTTCAACTCCTTGTCACATAGTCCCACGGTCTTCTATAATTTCCTTTGCACTATCACATACGGTATCTTATCACCTATCACAGTAACCCTGGGAGCCAGACTTTATAACCCTCGTTTCACTGATACACTGGACAGAGACTCAAAGCACAGTGGCTGGCTCCGAGCTCAGTGCACTTTGCCACTAATCCACAGCTCGTGTTCTCCGATCCTCAGTACGCTTGAGAGAACTGGGAAACCATTCTCCAGATTTCGGACGCTAAATCCTGGGAAACCATGGAGGTTCTGGCTTTGGGGCACTGGGAGAGGCCTGCTTTCCTAGATGCATATGGGGGAAGGAGTCCGCTAACCGTCCAACCCAAAGAAAATGCCTTGAATTAGAGAGTAGCGCTGAAGCCTAAACGCAGGAAAATGCCCATCTTTTGCCTCACCTGACTAAAATACATCAGGTGGGGAGGTTAACACCAGGCCAACTATTTTGATCTGATGATGAAATGGCGTCATCCACTGTACCTTAGGTGGCTCTTCTTCCATGACACAATATGAAACACCGTGGAAACGATGAAGAGGGCACAGAGACCCATCCCGTAAATCCACGCTGTTATCTTCTCCCAGCAGTCATCAGACAGCCGATGGAGGAGGGCACTGCCCACAATGGCCGGGACAATGAGGAACTGAGGGAAAGGTAAAAAGAAATAAACACCCCAGCTTTTGTGGAAAGAGAGGGTGTTTTTCTTTCTAAATATATAGAGGTTTACTAAGAACAATATAAACAATTTTAAAACAAACATTTGCCATTCTTGAACAATCGTGAGGGGAGCCAGAGGCAGTCAGCTGGTGCACGGGAAGTAAATTCTGGGCTTCAGGGCCTACAACAGCGCCAGTGAACACGAACAGGCAAAGATGCAGTTACCCAACTGTTGCAAAACACATGTCCCTCATCCTGATTCCATTAAATGAGGGCACATTTAATTCTACTCTCTAATCTGACTTAGAGAAGGCATTTCAAATAATCATATATCAAGCATATATTCATACTTCCCAGTGAGATATGGTCATTTTAAAATATTCTGTCCTATTGTCCCTATCGGCTACTGAAATTCCAATATTTTGGGAAGAATGAGCAAATAAATCAAGTCAATGAATAATATAATGCATATGACACCCCCAACACACACACACACACACACACACACACATACCACAATTATCTAAGATATGTCTCGATCATTAGATTGGATCTCTTCATCCTACCATCCTACCATTTTTTGGGAGTAACTTTCAAGGTAAAAGCATTTGAGATTATTTAATTTTTAGTAGCACCTTTTAAGTCAACAAGAGTAACCCATTCCTTGGGCTCATCTATACCAGAAACCAGAAATTCAAAGAAAAATTTTGCTGTCTGTACTTAATATAAGAATACACACGGACACAAATTCAATGTCTAGCTGTATAAGTGTGACTACAAGTAAACATTTATAATACAGAAATTCCCCTGGAGAAATAGACTACTTTATCAGACATTAAAATATGTATATCTGGAAAAAAGAGAAAATTTTAGCATCACAGGTTTCTTTTTTGTCCCAACATCTGCTTTGACCCTCTTGCAATGAAATGGTAAATCCCCTAATGAGACAGGTACAAATTCCTTGATACCAAAATTTTCAGTGGCCCAGAACAAAATGATAACAGTAAGGATAATAATGGAGGTTTCTTATGCAACAAATCTTGTTTGATTTAAGGAAATGTTTTCAAGCTATGTCCTTTCTATTCTCTTTAAAGTTACCTTTTTTTAAATGACACGATGACAAACAAGTTTTGGTGTCTCAAGTTCCAAACTCAGGGATATAATTCAATAAGATTATATTTTCTGTTCTAAAAAATTAACATCACAGGGCTGGGAATGTACCTCAGTGGCACCGTGCCTGCCTGGCAAGTGCAAACTCCTGAAATTGATCCCCCCTCCCCACTGCCAGTACTGAAAAAAAAATTAGTTTTTCCTAAATTTCAGTTTATAAAAGGGTTGCTATGTGGAAAAAAAAATGTTCCTTATGTTCCTTATCCTCTATGAGGATAGAGGGATTATTCAAATCCATTCGAAGCAAATGTTATTCCTAAACATGAGCTGTGTATCTCAATATGCAAATCATTATACTGTATCAACACTGGCCATTATATGGCCATTATAATCACACTGGCTTCTTCTAGCTATTGTCACTAATGGAATAAATTGTCTGCTCTTATTGTTTTCAGACTATATCCAAGCCATCACATTTGTCCTCAAAAGTCTCAAATAATGCAACTTCCAAAGAGAATGATAAAACCAAAGTGGAATTTATGATCACATAAAATGCCAATTATGTGACATTAATAGGAGCCCCATGAATAAAATATACACAAATGCCACATGAACAAAAGGAAGAAATATACCAAAGTGTTACCAGTTTGTTTCTGAGTCATTTTGTTTGCTTACATATTTGCCAGTACTTCTAAAATTTCTTATAATGAGCATGTTTGCTTTTATAAGAAAACAAATAATCAAGAGCCTAGGTGTCACATTAACATTTTAATCGGTAACATGGAATAAATGTTCCGAGAAGCAAGGGCTACTGTGGGGGGTGAGAGGATGTGGTTTCCTGTTTCAGAAGTTCACCCAGTAAAAAACCATCTTTTTCAACAAACCAAACCTTCCTGGCCAACTGAGCACAGCGGATAGTTATTTCATTTGAGGAATAACAATCTTCACAGACGAGTTTCTCTCATTGTCTTATACGCGGGGTACATGGGTATTTTTACTCTTTGAAAGGCCTGTTTGTGGAAGGCAAGCCCAGGACGGAGCAGAGCGTGTCAGAACACAAAGCACTCTCCAAGCTCACTCTACAGCTTCTGGTGACAGGACCGCCACAGGGTCTGGTAGCTAAGGTCACTGAGATGGATTAATCCAACTACTCATACTGAGCACCCTGGAGACACTACCCGCTTCCTCCTGCTGAATCCCTGTGGGAAGAAGAGCAACAGCAGAAAACTCATACTCACTGCATGTGTATAACAGTTAGCAGCATGTTCGTAGCAAGTGGGTTTGTAGCGGCCATTGGCTGGGGCCCGATGGTTCATGAAACTGCAGAAACAAAAAGCCATCATGTGAGAAAAGCTCAAAGCCTGTGGAGAACAAAGCAGGAGCCTGCGATGATCACTTGGTCTTTTCTAAATAAAGTGGTCACTGGTGAAAAATGCCTCATTACCAGAAGAAAACTGAAGTCATTTAAAAAGTTATACACTGGGTCAACAGCAATGGTTCTAAAGCAAAGCAAATGTCCTGCCTTATTAGATGAAGTTTTCTTTCCGTTTATTCAAGAGATAACCTTACACCACCCAAAAGCAAACAGAAACCATGTCCAATTATGTGACTGGTCATCCCCATAATGGAAAAAAGAAAGAAGTTTTTAAAAAGCCACAACCAAATCTGAAATCTTGCTTTATGTGTGTGCAGTACTGGAGATGGAACTGATGTGCTAGGCACATGCTCTACACTGAGTTACATCTTAGCTCTTAAATCATAATTGATAAAGGGGGGAGCATCTGAACTTTACCTATTTTCATTCAATGGAAAGGGTACACACTACACTCAAAAAGCTTCCATTTTTTTCTCTCAGAATGCATAACGCTTTATATATACAGATATTAAAAAGCAACATCCATGATTAAAAGGCCTCTGTAACTAGTCTCCCTATATTGTATTCTCTGTTCAGGTACTATCTCTAGGCCACTTAAGCAAGGAGGTATGTTTTCACTTTCATTCTTCTTGAATTAAGTTTGCTTCAAAGATCAAATATGTGACGAGACCCTGATATTCTGTCTACAAGTTTCACACACACACACACACACACACACACACGTTCTATATGCATCTAAATACCAGCACCTGTCATCTACACAGACCCGCCCCTATACTCCACATTTTCCCTTGGGCTGACTTTATCCCACACAGCAACAGAATCGAAACATCAACACCACAGGACTGAAAGAGATGGAAGCAGTTTTGTTTGAGGCAGTCTTGTTGCAGACCAGAATGCCTCCCCCAAGGCACAGCCACACTCACACCCACTCCAGCTTTCCTGGGAGATTCTGGAGTTGCCTGACTCTTCTCAGGAGGTGGAGAAAAGCTACTGTTTGAATAAAAAAGCAAAGAAGTAGCTGCAGAGAAACAAACAGGTAAAAGAACCCCAACAGCACTCAGGCCTCCAAGGATCAATCTGCAGTGGGTTTTGTACAATAAATTAATTAGGGGCTGTTATCCTTGACCAGATAAATAAAAATACACTACACAGCAGTGCTTGTTAACCCCATAACATGGATCAGGTTGTATATCTATGAGATAAATTTGGGACAGTGAAAGTATTTCTCTGGGACTACCCATGGCTTAGATAATCAAAATAAAATTCTAAAGAATAGCTACTGCTTGAGTGTAATCCAACAGAGGACTTGCAACTGTCTAGGGAAATATACAGCTAGCAGCTTCCAAATTTATCCAAGCTATTTTTGTGCACAGATAAATAATGTCAAGCAGCATCTTTTCTCCCTTGACAATTTTTTCAATAATTTCACTAATTTCCTAAGAGACAACAGTGTTGCTATACAGCCTTTATTGGTGAAAAGAAAAATAATGACCCACTTGGGAAGAATGCCTCCTGAGTGTCCCAAGCACTGAAGGATCGAGCGTGTCAGTACCTTGAGACATAACCACAAAGCTATGGCCAACAGGAATGCCAGAGTGAAGGTGCGGACCCAACATGGCAGGGGTTAGAATCAACTCAAAGTGCTCTGTGGAGGAAGCAGTGAGTAGGATTTCTTTGCCCACTACCAAGCTGCAGACTAAAATAACAATGTATAACTCTGGCAGCCCAATCTAAAAATAGCTGGGCCATTACACAGCAGCAGGGACAGACTCATATTTTCTCCCATGAGCAAAGAAGCTGAGTGGTTAGGTTTCGAGCAGCTTAGGCATAGCCCACCTGAACTGATTCAGGTTAAACTCAGAGGTTGGTAAGAAAAGAAAAATGGCCCATTCTAGTGACTCAAGGCAGTCTCTCCTGATGGATGGTGCAAGACTTAGGCCATAAGGAAAGATGAGAACAACTATCCTCCGACATTTGAATTTCTGGGGCTCAGTGGGATAGACAACATAATTGTTCTGCTGGGAAATTATAACACAATTTTTCCATTTCTCTCTGATCTGTCAGCATGCAAGCAGGCCTCCTCCACAGCCTTCTGAACAAATCACTTCTAAGATCTAAATGGAAAAGCAGAGGTAAAATGCAAATAAACTCCCACACAGCACCCTAAAGTCCTCCCACCTCACAAGAAAAAGAGAGAAGTTCAAGTGCTATATATGGAAGTCATCTCTGCTTCAGGGGGAGTAATCTGGGGCTACCCAGTGCTCTGAAAAGGGTAGCGAACGGGCCTGCTGCAGAGGACCTGAAGGAAGGCGACTCAGTCCTGGGAATTGAAGCCACGCTTAATAAAGCCACTAGTTAGACAGGATCTGTGCATCACCTCTCCTCCAGCCTTCTCTCTGGTCTCCACCTTGTCCAGTGTCCTTATGTGTCCACTCCCCCTTGCGAAAATTTCCTAACGATGGAGGGAAAGAACAGTTAGGGATGAGCCTTAGCAACCAATCAGAAGATCAAAGAGGCCTACAATCAGACCAAATCATCAACTGTTGATCCCTCTGTGTTCTTCTTTCCTCAGGTGCAAGTATGGCCAACACTATATTCCAAAATAGTCCACTGCTCTGTAACCCCACAGTTCTTCCTTCAAATCAAGACACCAACATCTTGACTGTGAAAATATAACCTCTTAACTGGCTTTGCTGCAGATTCTCTTCTTTACATAGCAACAAGAGTCTATTAAAACCAGCTCACACCAGGCAGGGTGGCACATGCCTGTAAACCCACTAGTCAGAGGCTGAACCTGGAAGATCTTAAATTCAAATCAGCTTGGGAAAATTAGACCCTGTCTCAAAATGTGAAATAAAATAAACAAGGGCTGGTGGTATAGCTCAGTGGTACAGCACTTGCCCAGTATGCACAAGCAACGGTCAGTTCCAGAAACAACACCCTACACACACCACCTCACACAGCCCTAACCCAAAGTGCTTAAAGAAACACTTCTCCATGCCTTGCCATAAGCCCCTAATGGGCTGGCTCTCTGTTCCTAAAAAGGCCACTTTCCCTACCTTCTAGGTATGGCACCTCCTTTCTGCCCAGTCTACAAGTCAAAGTCTTATCTGCCTCAAGGTATGGGTGGGCTCTTTATTTCTGCCTAACAACCTTTTCCCAGCATGCTCAGCTCTCTTCCTGTCCATCCTTTGAGCTTAGATCAAAAGTCACCTGTTGTGAGAGATTTTTCAGACCCTCCTAGCTAAATTATGACTTCCTCCCTCCCCACTCAACCAGAACCCTTATGATAACTAGTAACAATTCTTAAGCTTGTTTTTGTATTTCATCTTCCCCATTTTAATATGAAGGCTATGAAGGCTGTTTTGTTCACCATTTCATTTCCAGTACCAAGCCCAGTTTACTGGTGAAACTTAGTGAAATACCTGATGAGTGAATAAATAAAAAAGAGACATTCCAATGACTGCTGAACTCTTTTTACAGAAAACTATTCCAGTCACTTTAGTTTTACCAGGATTTCAGCAGGTTTTATATCTAAAAGAAATAGGGAGTCTTAGAGCCCAAGAGCTCTGAATCTCATGAGAAGAAATTTCAAAGACCAAGACAACAGCTACTCCGAGAGCCCCTTCTTACTCAGCGCTGCACTTTATGCTGTCCTGTACAAAGGGTCCTATATTAGTGCCCCTGTAGGACTGAACATTGTATTAGTTCAGCAAGTGTCCAATACCGATGGTAGCACCCTTGACTTAATTACATAAAGGAAAGGCACATGTTGGGAGACTCTCACCAAGAGACTATCACTACAACTAGATGTTTTAAAAACACACAAAAAAGACAACACAGAGCCCTGGAAGACTTCCCAGAGTTCTCAACTAGCTGTTTTCCCATACATTCCAATTTAAAGCCAACCACTGGCCACCAAGGCGAAGCTGAGGGACAGCATCCTTTCCCTTGAATACGGAGGCAAGGTGCAGGCAGGAAGAAAGGGTGAAGTAGAAGCCAGGGTGCTAGAAGAGACATGAAACCGAACTCATGAGTCTGCCCCTTCCTAGCTGTGTGGCTAGGGGCCTGCTTTTCTTTAAACCTACTTGCTCTTCTATGAAGTGGTTATGAAATTTCTATCTTTTCAGATTACAAGTAAGGATGAGATAAGGGATACCCACGTATCCACCCAGTACCCTGGCATAAATAGGCTCTCAGTGAAAGCCAGCTGTTATTATCATCAGGCAGAAAAGCCATGAAGAGGAAAGAATGACTGTTGATGTGCATGTGTGTTGAGTGTCCTGGGAGACTCAACTGTGAAAGGGACAAAGAAAGATGGAAAATATGCTGTGTCAGAGCAGAACTTTTCACACTCTGCACTTCTTGAGAAGCCATGATGGCAGAAAGCCCTCCACTTGGGACAGCAGGTTGCTTTCCAGCTTTCCTCCATAAAAATGGCAGAACTCTGGATGCTGAACTGAAACACAATAACCACCTAGTTTCCATTCTGAATACACCAGCAAGGTGTTCTAGAAACCTGAACAAAGCTACAAAGTACAGCTTAATTAAATGTTTTTATTGCAATCAAATGCTCCTCCAGTGAGTACTGATATACACATCAGGGGAAAAACACCTCGGCTCAGGGGCAGTGCGCCTCCTCTGACGGTTCCTGTGTAATTAGCCTACCTGTAACTACAGCCAATGCTCAGAAAGGTGTGTGAAGAACACAGCTTGAAAAGGTGTAGGGTAGTATTTTCAACATTTTAACATGCGAACCTCAAAAATCAGGACTTTCTGGTCATGTTACTTTTTAGTTGCAGGCTTTATTTCCAAGTTCAAATCAATGCCTAGAAATAGCTTTCCAATCTAATGGAATAGATGTCCCATCTAGAAATAGCTCTCTAATCTTTCTCTAGAGAAACAGGAAATTATAGGATCATGCAAATCTTCAAACAAAAAGCAGGGGAGATCTAGATGTCACCAATAAAAACTGCTAAACATCGATGGTGTGCAGTAATGTACAGCCACTGAGACAATTAGTCTTTGCTACACCAAAAGAAAATGCCTGTATTTTAAATTTCTAAACGAATAAAATAGAGTCCCAACTCACATGACAGCGGTGCTAATGACTAGAATAATTACTGTCCAGCAAAAAAGAAGACTGCACATTTAGCTGAGCTGGTCATTTTCCCCTTCCTTTTAGCAGTGTTTCAGTGTTTGTGCAAAAACAATAAAACAGGCTCTTTTTTATTTCTTTTCATACAAAATTCAAAGGGGTGCAAGAGAAATACAAACTCTTAATCAAACAGGGAAGGGGCAATTTCACCGAAGACAGCCACTGTTCGCCAAAACCAGGAAGAGCACTGATGTGCAGACGTGGAAAAGCAAATCAAACGACCCGCACGCCCACAGCCTCACGGAAGGCATCTGACCCAAGGCTCCATTCTCCCACGAAACCCTCCAGTCTCAGTCCTGACATCGGGTTCTACACCCTGGACACCACGTTGCCCTTGAAAGTATTAGCCTGCACTTCCCTCTTGAGGAATAGTGCCAGGCCTTCAACACCCCGAAGGATGAGCAATACGAGGCGCCAGCCCAGCTCTGCAGTCTGTTGGGTCTCCCCGATGACACAGACGACAGGGCCCTTGCTATGTTTCTGTCGGCCCCTTCACTTTGGGGGACTGAAGGCGGAATGATACACATAATGGGTGCGTGGACAGCTAAGTAAAAATGAGCGGAAAGAAAGACACAGGCGCTTTGAAATAAAAAGCAGGGTCTAAAAGCACAACAATAACTTCCTTCGGGGATTTCAGGCGTTTCTCCCAAACTCCTCGCCCCCACGGGCACACGAAGCCAGTTGCTGGTGAAGGTCTGGGAGCAGGACGTCCGGCGGTTCAGACAAAGGGATGGAGAGTTCCCCCAAACACAGACCGGCTGAACTTTCACCCACTTACGCGGGACAGGGAAGCGCCGAGCTTCCTCTGGGAAGCTCAGCCGGCAACCTCCATCCACTGCTGGAGGGCAGAGACCCAGGGAGGCTCGAGGCCCCGGTGGCCCCAAGCCCGGGGTTCCCACCAGCTCTCCTTCGACCTGCCTACCTTCCGGTGGCGCCTCCGCCGCGCCTCCTCCGCTCGGCTTCCTAGCCCCGGCGCCCCCACAGCAGGTCTCTCCCCCCGAATGCTAGCTTGCTCCTAGGCAGAGCCCAAAATAGCACCGCCTGGGAGCCTAAGCTCGAGACTAGAGAGGACCCTACACCTCAGGCAAGGCTGGGCCAGAAGGTGCGTGCCTCAGTTTCCCTGTTACTGGGGCTGTACACGGAAGAAGCACCTGAAAGGCCCGGGCCGTCTTGCCCTTGCCTGAGGACCGATTTCCTCGCCAGGCGCAGCCGCAACCCCGGGAGACCCCTAAGACCTGGGGTAAAAGGATGGAGGCCAGGGCTCAGGTCCGAGTCCTCGGGGTCGCGCTAGGCTGGAGCTCCAGTCTTCAGAGCCAGCGCGAGGCCGGCCCGGATCGGGTCGGCTCAGGAGACCCGCCGGCCGGGGGAAGCCAGAAGGAAAAGCAGGCGCCAGCCCGGGGGCGCAGATCGCGAGGGCCCCCCCGGTCCCCCCGGGTGCGCAGCGCGCTCCGCCGAAGAGGGGCGCCGGCTGGGCAGGGGCGGGAACCCAGGCTGGTCCGGCCTGGCGCGGACCGCGGGGACGCCGGGGAGGCGCACTGGGGACCGGGCCGGCGCGCGGCGGGCGGGCGGGCGCGCGCTCCCTCACCGCTGGAATCGATTCTGGAACCGCATTGATCCTCCGCTCCTCCTCGCGGGCCGGGAGCTCCGTCTCGTCAGCGCCGGCGGCCGGGCGCGCGGCCCTCATGGGCTTGGGCTACTCCGGAGGCCGCTTCAGAGCCCGGCGGAGCCGCTCGACCTGGGAGAGCCGGAGTGGACCGCGCCGGGGTCGGGGACAGGGCCGGGGCCAGACCGGGCGGCTGGGGGTGGGCGGGAGGCCGCTTAAACGGCCCGGCACCTCCCGCCTCCCGCCTCCCGCCTCCCGGCTCCTCCGCCCCCGGCGCCCGCGCCCCGCCCCGGACCCCAGCTCCGCCCCCGCCCGCCCGCCCCGCCCTCCCCGCCCTCCTCACCCGCCTGCGTCCGCCCGCAACCGCCGTGCGTCATCGCTCCGAGCGACCAATCAGCGCCTGAAGCGGCGCGGCCTCGGGACTGCCATTCATTCAACGGAGCTGGGGCAATGGGGCGGGGTCTAGTGCTGAGGGCGTGGTCATGGAAAGGGGCGGAGCGGTGGAAGGGCGGTGCTCTTCAATGAAACGTCAAAATGGAGAGTGAAGAGAGGGGGATAAATTATACAGCAGCAGACAGACCAAGACTCTCACAAGAAATTGCAGAGGAAACAGCAGCAAACAAGGACCTCTGCCTGCTAGTCTAGACTTCTAGACTGTATCATTCACGTTATCCCTCATCATTCATTTCTTCTTTCTTCCATTTATTCATTGCTGCATCACTTTGGCCATTGAGAGGCTCCAGAGCAGATTTGAAAACCTTACCTCGTCTGTCACAGGCTGGAGTTGAAATCTCCTTCTGAGGTGTGGTCTAAATCTAAGAGTCAATGGGACACCCCCCCCCCACACAAGGTGCAATCCTTTTACGTTATTCTCCATTTTAAAAAGAACCCAAGCAGCTTCCAATAAATGAAAAAGTAGCCTTGAATCAAGGTGCTCTTGGGAATGAAGGAAGGAGGAAAAGGCAAGAAATGATTACTTGCCGGCGCCTTTCCTGGGTTGCTCCTGGAATCTAGGTGGCTTCACTTTGTCGTACCCTGTCCAAATTCATCTCACAAGCCCCAAACATGGCCCGCCTCTTCGCAGTGTTTGCTTTCAATGCAATGCAGCACTGGAAAACTGGAGAATCATGTCTCCCGTAATTCTGGTTTCTTTTTCTTTCTTTCCTTTTTCTTCTTTTTTTTTTTTTTAACCTCCAAGTGCCAGGATTTAAAAGGGTGCTTTCCATGATGAACCATTCATCAGGAGTTTTGCCGGTAACTCCTCCAGAGAGGCACTGTGTTATCTCACGGATAAGGAAGCTGAAACTTGCCAAATGCAAAGCTTGAATTCCTACTCAGCTTCCTCACACCAAAGTCCTGGATCTTTTCAGTGGACAGACTGCCTCTTTCCACGTTTTACAGTAGCACAAGTCTCTTAAAATGGAGACCCTTCGACCTCCAAGCACACACACATTAAATCAGGAAAATGGCAAGAGTTGAAAGACATTTTTTTTTTTCTTTTTGAGACAGGGTCTCGCTTTGTAGTTCAGGCTGGCCCTGAGCTCACTATGGTGCCCAGGCAAGCCGCCGCGAACTCAGCAATCCTCCTTTCTCTGCCTCCCGAGTGCTGGGATGACAGGCGTGAGCCACCACGTCCATCCGGCATTGTGGTATGCGGTGTTGATTGTTGGTGGGCGTGTCTCCACGCCCAGCATTCTATGTGGTTACCGGGGATCGAACTCAGGACCTTGCGCTTGCGAGGCAGGCGCCGGAACCACTGAGCTAACCCTCCGGCCCCAAAAGACATTATTTACTGGTTACTTGGGACACCTGAGCTGAATGATCAATGGAGAAAGGAAAGGCAACAAAAGAAGTCATGAATAAAAGTAGATTAAAGTTAGTCATACAAAATAACATGAAATAACAGAAGAAGGTTGAAAGGCCTGGGCTGTAGCAAATATACCCCTGTGTTGCATGATGTTAATAAGGGGAAGGCTGTGTACCAGTGGGAGCAAAAGGAGAATGGGGAACCCCTGTACTCCCCTCTCAATTTTGCTGTGGACCTGAAACTGCTCAAAAATGGCCTTTCAATGTACCAATAAAGACTTTAAAAAAAAATTGTCTTTAGAAAAAGAAAGAAATGCAGCACTAATACATGCTAAAACCTGGATGGATCTTGAAAACATTATTGTGAATTAAAGGAACCAGATATAGGTTGGACTGTGGCATTTACACTTGATCTTAGCCAAAAGGCCGAGAAGTGATGAACTGTTGCATTTAAACAAAATATTCAGAATAAGCAAACCTAGAGACACAGAAAACAGAATAGTGGTTGCCTAGGAAAAGGGCGTAGGAAGGGATGAAGGGGAGATGATGGCTTAGAGTTTGGGGAGCTGCTTATATTCGTAAGTGTAAGTATAATTTCCTTGGGGAGCTAATGAAAATGTTCTAAAGCTTGGCAAGAGACATATAAGCCATTGAATAATACACCTTAAATAAGTGAGTTGTGTAGTATGTGAATTATGTCACAATAAAACTGTTAAGAATTTTTTTTGACAAACACCATTTTCTGTAAAATGATCGGAATCGAAGCACTTTAAAATGTCTGGAGCTGGGCGTGGTGGCTCACGCCTGTCATCCCAGCACTCAGGAGGCAGAGGCAGGAGGATTGCTGAATTCGAGGCTTGCCTGGGCTACCTAGTGAGCTCAGGGCCAGCCTGAACTGCAAAGCAAGTCCCTGTCTCAAAAAAAAAAAAAAAAGTCTGAGCTGGAGTACTCCCTTCCAAACTGCAGACATACATTTCATGAACAAGACTCAGCCTTTAAGAAGGGGTTTGCAAGGGAGCAGACGCCAAGTGCAGGGGGCACTTCTGGGAGAACACCTGCTCTGCTCTCCAAGGGACGGAGTTCCTGGACAAGATGCCGACCATACTAGGAAACACCTGGAATCTGATCTCCTGACTCTGACCAGCCAATCAGAAAAGAGCAGATTGGTTTCAATTTGGACTCTAGACTCCCTGGGAAAGTTAACTAAAACTTTTGATCTTAGACTGTTGCTGGCTCTCAATCTGTCCCTTTAGAAATATGATAAAGCAAATATCCCCAAACTGGTAAAAGTAGTACTTAAATGTGATGCTCCCAGTGTTTCCTCCTTTCCTGAAAGGAAGGCTGTTGTCTTTTCCTGTTGGATCTTCTATTTACACTGCTGATCTGTGAGTTTCTAGATGTTCCAGTTTCTAGACTTTCATGATGAAAATAATTGGCGGAAACAATGGGAAGAGGAAAAAGAACCGGGAAAATAAAAGGCAAAGATTTGGGGAAGGGATTTAGCAAAGGAGGATGATTCACAGAATATGGCTGAGAAATGTGGGAAGAAAATGAAAGTATTGTGCTCTCCTGGGAGTATGTGTATTTTGTTAAGAGTATGTATCAGATCCTCGAAGTATTATCCAACACATCAAGTGTAGAGCCCCCTTTTTCAAGGTGTCATTAGTGTCGGTTGCTTGGCTGTGCTGATTTGAAAGTTACTCCTTCGAGAGACTCTGTGGAAGAGGCCACTGTGGAAAGTGGACCTGCAGATTCTCTTTCTGAGTGTCCGCGTGATCCTAAAACTATGCATGACTTCATTTTAGCCTTAAACTCTTCCTGGGAGGGAGATAATATTGCATCTATTTTATGGACAAGGGAATGAGTACTTAAGGAGCTTGGGGAGCTGCTTAAATTCCTAAGCGTAAGTGAAAAAGCCAAGGTCTGATCCCAGGTTTTCCAAACACATGGCCAGTGCCTTCCCTCTGTGCCTCATCTCACTGCATGGCTGTCGTTCCTTACAGCACAAAGCAGTCCTCTATTCTCCGTGGACAATTAATAAATGACATTCTGTTGGCCGTGCTGGTTATTTTCCCCCACATCTGCTTTCCCCAAACTTAGCATTCTCAGAACATAGGACACAGACTGTCTCGTGACATTCTCCCTGAGCACAAAGGATGAGGATTGCTACAGCTTTTTCTTGAAAAAGTTACAGGAGGCGATGAGGATGGAGATGGGAAAATGCTAACAAATGCCAAGAAGACCCCAAATCCAAAATAAAACAAAACGGACGTTGATGACAGTGGCCCTCTCAGTGTTGTCCGGAAACCACAAGATTATATGAGGGGTTTTATGAAACTCATGTCTGGGATTTCGTTCAGCCAAAAGAATAAAGATGCAGATTCGCCCTTAATCGAGATCATTTAGCTGTTTACCTCGATGTGTCTTGCTTTTTAAGGTAGAGGAAATACGAAACCAGTGGAGGTAGTCACCTTGATTCTTGTATTCTGCCAAAGTATGTTAGTGTCTATGTGTAGTTTCAGGTATTCTGCTTGTTTGTGATAAATAAGCAGTGATGGCAAAGATAAAGTACAATTCTTCCCAGAGAGAGAGAGGAGCGGAGCGGAGCATGTAGTTAGGAATGTTTGTACTTATTTCTGAAATTGTACACACTGAAAGACTCCACCCTGACACCTCACCTGCTATTAGACATCATCCAGGTACAGTATATCGCCACCCACTTGAAAGTCAAGTTCTACTGTGCTTTTTGGGACAAGACCTTGTGCTGCCTTTATACCCTAGAGACCCTAGGGATTCTTTGTATCCGTGGGCTCTGTAACAGAAGATTCAACCAACTGCAGTTTGGACATTTTTCCAGAAAATTCCATAAAGCAAAATTGGAATTTGCTGTGCACTGAGGATGATGTCAAATCCAGACAATTGATATGAAGGGTAGGCAGTGTGTTAGATATTGTGGGTAATTTTGAGATGGTTTAAAGTATAAAGAAGGACATGCCTGGGTTGTTTGCAATTACGCTGTCATTGTATGTAAGGGACTTCACTTATCCTCAGATTTTGGAATCTGGTACCCTTAGAACCAGATCCCCATGAATATCAAGGGACAATTGGACTTGAAAGAAGCACAAACCTCAATGATACTCATGACACAAATAAGTAATGTGGACTGTTACTAAACTAAGGAGCTTACACAGAAAGTAGGAGAGACCCACTGAAAAAACTGAAGCACACAATGAGGTGATCAGTTTCATATTTAAAAAGATCTCTCTGATCAAATTTGTGTAAGAGAGGATTGAGATGTGCTATGTACATGTACTGACTCTCCAGGATGAACATAATTGCTATATACCGCAAATGTGTACTAATAAAAACTAAAATAGCCAAAATTTATGCAAAGAATGTCTTGAAAGAACACAGATGAAATTGTTGTTTGAATTGTCTATATCAGCTTTAGTAGAAGAGCTGATGATTGACTTGCTCTAGATCTGCATTGCCACTTCTGGCTTTCGACCCATTGAACAGTGCTTTGAGTATTACTAGTCAGCCCAGAATTTGGTTGGCTGGTTAATTGGTTGTTTTGAGGGTACTATGGACTGATCTCAGGACCTTCATGTTGAGCTATGTCCTCAGTCATTTTTAAAAAAATTTTCATTTTGAGACAAGGTTTCTGAAACACCCAGGCTAGGCTTGAACTTCTCTTCTCTCTGCTTCAGCCTCCCAGAGTGGTGGGAATACAGGAAGGTGTTACCACATCAGAATTCACCCCAATGTTGTTTTGTTTGATTCCGGTAAAACTCACAAAGAAGTGAACAATGCCAACCAAAAGCAGCTTTTATGGGTTCATACTCACACCCAAGGACTCAGCATACAAGGCAGGCCTCACTGACTGGCTCTTGATGGAGACTTTAGACAAAGACTTTATATCCTTGGTACCGTGCTGTGCAGGTACAATTAGTGGCTATTGCACACAGTCCAGGATTTCTTGCATGGTGTCTGTCTTTTGGTCCCATACCAAGGTTTGTACTTGACTTGGCAGTCTGCTTATGCACGCTGGGTCTGCCTGTGCTTACAACTGACACCCCAGGATGTTATGTAGCAGTGCAGCAAAGTCAGGCATTCCACAAATGGGATGCTTACAGGAATGTCTCTTTATAAGCTTAGAAGGAAGTTGGTGATAGATACCTAGGAAGCACAGAGCTTTGGTGGGGTTGGGTAGGGAGCAGTGCATCCCTACTCTATCTTGTGAAGAACTGAAATTTATTATTACTATTATTATTTTTTTTTGAGACAGGGTCTCGCTTTGTAGTTCAGGCTGGCCCTGAGCTCACTCTGTAGCCCAGGCAAGCCTTGAACTCAGCAATCCTCCTGTCTCTGCCTCCCGAGTGTTGGGATTACAGGCGTGAGCCACCACGCCTGGCTTATTATTATTTTTGTTTTAATCTTTAAATTTAGATAAGCCAAACACCAGTAGTTGTTTCCATGCTGGACAGCACAGTTCTATTTTTTTTTTCTTTATACTGAAGGAAATTCCAAGTTTTTAGCTAGAACCATAACTTCTAGAATAAAGGTCCAATTTCAACCTTTTTATAAGTAGGTGTGGGTTAAGCCAAATTCTGGATGAGGGGCTATGAGCTGAATGTGCAGTTTCTGGATCATAGCTTTAAGAGCAAGAGTTCCCTTGTCTACTTTTCTTTTGCCATGGGTTGACATACAGGCGTGGAAGTGAGGCACTGGGACAAGATGGACAAAGATAATCTAGCATGGCAGAGAAATGACTGGAAGGAACCTGGGCCCCAGTGACCCTGGACCAGAGCTGTGCTGCCAGTTTATACTTTAAACAGGAGACAAACACATTTCTCTATCATTAATACTACTCTTACTCTAGCAAATACAATTTAACCTAATAAACACTGCAAGTAGCTTTGGAAGAAGAGAAAATAGTTACAAAATAATTATAGTTAGTCTAGGCAGGAAGTAGTGAAGGCCAAAACCAAAGCAATATCAATACAGTGGAGAAGAAAGGAGACAATCTGAGTGTGTTGGTCATCTTTCCATCACTGTGACAAAGTACCTAATATAACCAGTTAATGTGAAGAAAAAGACTTATTTGGGCTCATGATTTCAGAGATGTCAGTCCATGGTTACTTGGTTTAGTTGGCTTTAGGGGCAATACATCATGCTGTGGAGGTTACACAACAAGGGAAACTGCTCACTTCATGGTGGCTGAGGAATAAAGGGAGACACCGGAAGGAGCGAGGGTCCCAATATCATCCTCTTCAAGGGGTCACCCCTAATAACCTTTTCTTCCTTCCACTAGGCCCCAGCTTTCTGAAAGTTCCAGCATCTCTTGATAGCACCATAGTCTGGGGACTAAACTAGATGTTTGAGGGGCGATCAAGATCTAAATTACAGCACTGAAAAAAATGAGCAAATTTTTTGTATGAAGCACAAATCTGTGAAAATGCTTTAGAGCCAAGGAGGAAGTCATTACATCCATGAGTACTTCTGTGTGTTTTGCATTCGACTCCATTTAATACCATTTAAAAACAGAAGTCTAAAGAGAAACAAAAGTAGGACACGATGCTTTTCCTCAGACCTGCTCAGGTCTGCTGCAAGGTAGACATAATTAAAACAATGTAGAGTCCAAAGCTATTCAGAAACTGACAGATCTTTTATTTCAGACTACTCAAGAGGAAGCCAAGCTCAGAGCGAATATACAAACACAGGAAAACAAATATACCTATTTTGTGCCTGTAGGTCACCAACTCAATATCAGCACAAACATCGATGCTTTCTTTTTCTTTTCTTTTTTTTTTTTTGGTGGTTCCAGGGATCAAATTCAGGTCCTTGTGCTTCCATGGTAGGTGCAGTACCACTTGAGCTAAATCCCCAGCAACATCAATAAGTTTTAAGAAGTGCCTTAGTGAAAAAAAATTATATTTTAGTATATGTGCTGCTGAAGCGAGCACAAAAAATATTTTAGTCTGCAGCACATCCATTGCTTACCAATAAGATGTCAATATTATTTAAGCAAGTTAGGTAAGTTTTCTATTTTGTTTTAATATTCAAAATTTGCACCAAATACTTCTTCCACATCAAATTAAGTAATAAAAATCTGTTGTTAGATTTAGTTTGATTATGTCAGATCTTGAGATATTTTGAATGAAAAAAAGTGAATAATGGTTTATCTATTTATTTATTTATTTTTGAGATAGGGTCTCCCTTTGTAGTTCAGGCTGGCTCTGAGCTCACTCTGTAGCCCAGGCAAGCCTCAAACTCAGCAATCCTCCTGCCTCTGCCTCCTGAGTGCTGGGATTACAGCTATGAGCCACCACTCCCGGCAAGAATAATGGTTTATTAAGGGCCTCTGACCTATGCCAGGCACTTTGAAGGTTGGAGCTGCAAAGAAGTTTGTAAGAACTAGTCCAAACCTTTGCATTGAGACTGGACCTTGTCTAGCATGGCTTTTAACAGCCTAAGGTGACATCCTGGAACAACCCAACCCTCTCTTGTGTTCAAGGTGTCCAAAGAATCGACATTAGCTCTACCCAACAGGGAACAAGGGGCCATTGACCTCTCTTTGCTTGAGTTGTGATTAGAAAGGGCTTGGAGCTGAGTCTGTGGCTTGTTCCCTTGAGACATACATTTATCTCCTATCACTCTAAGTGTCTTGCCCAAGGCTCCGCAAACCATTCCTTTGAAACACAATCATAAGGGAGGGACAGGGCCTGGGTCCTTCCCTTTGGATTCCTAACTTCCCAACTGCCTGCTGACTGACACAACTGCCCTCACCGAGGTGACTGATCAGCCCACTGTCATGGTTCCCTACCCTGGCTCTGTCCACCATGCTTCCGCTCTCTCCTTCCTCATTCACCCTTAAAACACCCAGCATCTCTACACAAATTTACATGCAGCTCCGTTCTTTCCCTCACTGCCGGGAGTTACCAAATAAAATCTATCTTTCGTCCTGTCACTAACGTTCAGCTTTGTTTATCTGTGACAGACGCAGGAGTCAGGTCCATTCAGTGAACTGTTCTGTGACATGGGGCTTTGTCATCCTTATTTTGAAAATAAGGGAATTGATGTATTAAGAGATTAAATAATTTACCCAAGATCACATTCGTAGCTCATTAGTATTTGAGTCATGGAGTTATGTAATTACTGAGCTGCAAGAAACCTTAGGATTCATCTCGTGTAGCGTTTTCATCTTACAGATTTTTTCTTTTCTTTTTCGCTTCCTCCTCCTTCCTGTCCTTGCTATCATCCTCTCCCTTTTCTCCTTCTTGTCTTCTCTCCCATTCCCCTCTTCTCCTTCTTTTGTACCGGAGACTGATCCCAGAGCAGCAAGCGCTCTACCACTGGGCTACATCCTCAGCCTTTAGAAAATCTTTTCCTCTGGAGAGGCTGAGGCAAAAAGATGGCAAGTTTGAGTCCAAACATAACAGCAGCATAACAGCTTAGCAAGATTCTGTCTCAAAATAAATGAATAAATAGTCTGGAATACAGCACAGTGAGAAGGCCCTAAGTTATTCCCTAGTACCAAAGAGAAAAAAAAAATCTTTATTGTACAACAAGATTTCACTATGTGTGGGCTGGCCACGAATTTGCAGTCCTTCTCAGTAGCTGGCCACAGGCCTGTACCACCACACCTGGTTAATTTTATAGAGATTTAAAGGACTGGAGAATTTAAGTGACAACTACTGTAAAAGTCAGGGCTGAACTGAACCCCTTCGTAGGGTTACCAAGTTTAGTAAATAAATATATAGGCTGCCCAGTGAAATCTGAATTTCAGCCACAATGCATAATTTATAGTATGCTCACCCAGTGAACTATTAATTCATTAATTATCTGAAATTAAAATTTAACTCAGCATCTTGTAGTTTAAGTGCCAATCCTTACCCAGAGCTCTACACCACAAGGTCAATCCCACTCCATAGCTTAGTAATGGAAGCTTCAGCAATCTCATAATATATTTGTGTGAGTTTGTCATCATGAGCTCCAAGATAGGAAAACTGTGGCTAGGAAATTTTGAGACTGTGATGAGACATAAAACCTTTCTGAAATTGAGAACAACATCATATAAATAGTATTATGAGGAAGGCATAGTTCACTTACAAATGAATCCCCTACAAAATGCAATCAAATACTGAATTTCTGTGCATGTAAACTTTAGCTGTATCAGGGAGTCAGACAATTAGCTTCACTCAGAAAGTGTATTTCTCTACTCCAATTCTGTGATAAATTAAGCTTCTCCTGCAATAATCTACCTATTAAGAGTCTCCTGATCTATGGAGGAAATGCAGAGCAAACAGGAGAACTAGATTCAAGGGAGGAGAGAGGTAAGATTTGGCTAAGAGGAAGACGTAGGCCAGAAAACAGACACCACCAGTCCAAGGGAGTGTTTTTGTTGATGAGCCAACAGAGTTGTGGAAAAATAGATCTCTCCCTGCTGATTAAGTGACTGGTGCTTCTAGTCCTGATGCAGTAGGACAAACAAAGGAATGTGAGTATTTTCTGGCAGTACGCGTGGCTTTGTAAACAGAGACAGAGGGAAGTACCACTGGGGATAGATAACATTACCTTTTCTTTTCTGACGCCCAAGAACACTGATAACACTCATGGTTTATAGCAAGCCCTGAAGAAAGCTACCTTTAACTAAAAACAAATACAAAATCCCCACATTTGCATAGCCATTTTGCATACTCAGCTTTTCACTCAGCTGTGCCTACAGCTCTTGGCTGGCAGTACAGCAGGTATTTTCTAATTAAATGTCCTTTCCCCTCAGGATCATGTTTTAAATGAAGGTGCTGAGGTTCAAATACATTAAGGCCCAGTCGTCCAGTTTACCTAGCAGAGCTGGAACTCCTGAGTCTGAGGAAACAGACTGAGTGTGATGCCTATGCTGTGCACTCAGAGCAGGCTGGAGTGAGGATCTCACCAAGGCATGACTTCCCCATCTGGAGTACCTATCACCACGTGGGCTTTCACCACTTGCGTAAATGGCTTCTTTTCCCTACACCATTGTTTTAGATTGTACAGAGATCAGTTTATCATAATCAATAGAGTTCACAAAATCCTAAGGCAATGCAATAAAAACATTGGAAATTTTACTGCTAGTGTTAGAATAAATATACCAGAGGTGAAACATGAAATATGAGATCTTCAATCCTGTTAACTATGATACAGTGAGTTCTTGTTTTTCAGCAATTGAAGAATAAGTCCTATGAACAAGAGAGCTTAAGAGAAGGAAGATATTTATTAATATAAAATGTCCTGAGGGGCAGGAGGTATCCCGAGCGGGTAGCTGGGAACCCCACTTTATAGAGTTTTATAGGGTGAAACCCATGTGGTATAATGTGGACCACAGCCATGATCATCCAGTAAGGTTACAAGTATAGTCACTTAAGTAATGGTGGTCCAATTGGGAAACAAGTCACATAACAAGTGTGGATGGAAAGAACAAAGTTTCTCCTAGGAAATGATGGGTCCAGAGGTCTCTGGTTAACTACCAGAATGGCTGATGTCTATCTAGACTTCGCTAGGCCCAGTGTCTGCCATTTGAAGAAGTACGTAGGTCTGGTTATTTGTGTTTAACTTCAGGCCTGCTTTACAACTGATGTGTCTCCAGTCACAGCTGTGGTGTGTTTCACCTTTGCCCTGATCCTGTCAAGGATCTACCCCTGTCTGACTGCCTGTGGTATTACAACCTAACTCACCTATCAATAATACAAAAATCAGGCTGTTTCATGTCTTCCTGTGGTTTCTTAATCTTTCATTTATGTTTCTGGTTTGCTTCTCCTGGAGTTGCTTTTTTCCTGTGTAGAATGGCTTCTTCTGCTTACTCAATGACTTGTTTGTTACCTACTCTCAAATGAATGTTGCATTCAAACCTCCAGAATGTTTCACCTTGACTTGCCCTGCCTGGGAAAGCATGTTTCTGCTCAGTGGTTAAGAACATAGTGATGGATTGTTTGAGTTTGACTTCAGATTTAATTCTGGAAGTTTCCTTACCTCTCCAATGGGTCTACTAACAGCTTTGTAGGAGCAGGAGGACCTTGCCTTCTGCCATATGTAGGTTTGATAATTGAGTTAGCTAAAATAAACTGAAAATTGATGGATTCACAGGAGGAAAGACATATATATATATTCTAAGTGTACAGGGACATCACGTGAAGATTAGTACTCAGCACCTAGATGTACACTTTAGAAGCTCATGTAACCTCTTCACAGTAATTATGAGGAAGACACGGTCCACTTGCAAATGAATCCATTCCATTTGATAGAGAGACAGTGTTAAGGCAGTATAGGCAATTTAGAGGGAAAATAATTTTTAAAAGAGAGGAATGGGCCAGAGAAATAGGCAATACCCTCAATCTACTGAAAGCTCTGGCCTTTACATACACAGGGGAACTTCAGAGGAAGCCTCCCCCTTCTGCCTTCTGGGAGAAGGAGGGTTGAGGGAGGGGGTGAAGGAGGGGGGTGTTTGAGAAATTTGGGGCTTGGTTTTGCTATGGCTTTTCTTTTACATTCAAAACAGTCGTTATGTCAAAATGCTTTGCTTTGCACGATCATTTTCTGAACTCCAACAGATGCCTAAGAGAAAATGTATGCAAGAATATGTTCTTAGACATTAAATATATAATTTTAAAAAGTGCACACAGGTCCTAGGTTTTACCCATCTGCTTTTGTTTATTTATTTGTCTCACCTGGGCTGGACGGCTCTTCTTATTCTCCATTTCAGTGACATATTTTCTTATCATAGGCATTTCCATGCCTAGTCCAGACAGGTCAAATGCCTATACCATATGAGGTACCACTGCCTGCAGTGAGTTCATTGAGTTGATGGTGGGTCTGGGAAAAGGATGGAATATAATAATGAGAAAGGAACAATTTTTGACTTTTAAGACCCTTAAAATCTAGTAATCTAGCCTGGAAAGTGAACAACAGGGAGATATCCACACATACACAAAAAAGTATGTTATGTGTTACAGGTAGAGTAAATATCACAAGTAAGCTTCCAGAAATGGGGAGCTATGGTATCCATGGAAACCACAGCAGGTGGTCTGGTTTAGTTCAAATGTAGGTTATTTCTTTAAGGGAGAGGGTATGTGCGTAGTTACAGTGGCATCGTATTATGAAGACCTTTGATGCCAAGATAGTTTGTGCCTGTTCCACTTCTCTTGTTGCTGAGATAAAATAACCAACACCCCAATTTAAAGAGAAGAAAGGTGTATTTTGTTCATAATTGGCTGGCTCCATTGCAGGATGGTGAGATAGGCACATTGGTGGGGAGAAACAGTTCATGGTTGGCAGAGGATAGAAGGCAGAAGGCACCAAGCAAGCAAGCTACAAGCCCCAAGCAACCACACATGCCTTCTTTCTGTCCCTTAGGTTTCTTTCCAGGGTACCGCACCCAGAGTAAGGTATCCTTAATCCTACCCAGAATTATGCCAAGCCAATTAGTGGGCTAATTTACTAATCACACATCCTTAACCCCAACATAACACATCTTAGATACAGCTACCTCTCAGAAAGCCCATCTATGACCACGTGAGGCTCTGCGCGGACATCTAGACATAGCCTAACAGTGCCTAATTTTATATAGGAGAATCTATAGAAGAAAAATAATAAGATGCTTGGATAATTTTGTTTTTGTTTTATGCTTATTTTGTTGGCAGTATGCATTGTAAAAGTATGTCCATCTATCTTTCTCCTTGATCCTAGGAGGTGGGGAACTATATGACTAACATAGCTGCAGCTAACCTTTATACCTGCCAGATGCTAAGTGTTTGTTGTGAATTATGTTCTCATAGCCCCTAGGCATGATTTTCTTTATTTTGTTAATGAAAAGCCTAGCACTGTGCAGAAAACAGCATATCTAAGGGCACTGACTAGAGTGTGGTAAAGCTAATATCTAAACTCAAACATACTGCCATGTCATCCGGCTATGAGATCCTTTTGCAGCAACACCTCATCTAGATCCCACAACTCTGGGCTCTAAAGAAAAGAATCTATTGTAAAGTATGTAGCAAATGATGCTTTGGATGATCCTAACGAAACAAGATGGGGTGGGAATTTAATGCTGATGGCCTAATGACCTGTGGCCTTTCTCTAGACGTGAGAGACCAGACTAGGGTTAAGAAGATCTTTGCTTCCATCAGAGACAAGACAGGGATTCTCTGAAGGACTGCAAGCTCTGAATAATTTATATGGTGACCCATTCTCTTCTTACATGAAGCTTTTACTTTCAAACCAAAAGAACATCCAGAAGCACGGGTGTTTTCTTAGAATCACAGAGTATTAGAGTGGGCAGGACTTTCACCTGTCGATCATCTTCCTTCTTCTTTCAATTATTGGCTCCAGCACACCTCTCATCATCGGCCTCAGCTGTTCCCTCCTCTAATGCCCTTCTCCAAGCTCAGTGAATAATATTCATGTGTGAAATACATTATCCCTCCTGGTGAGATAAGAGATTGTGGGGTTAGGAGCAATTCCGGGCACACTTGCCTTGTACTGAACCTTCTTCTTCCACTCGAAGTCAATCAATAATGCAACTAATTAGGAGAGGTGCTATAACAGAGAAACCCTCGATCATATTCTGAAAGTGTGTTTTAAAAGCACAGGCCGGAAGTTTAACCACTGCGAGTCAAAGTTACTAGTAACACACTGCTTAACTGCTCTTGACACATAGAGTTATTTTCTTCCCCCCTTTGGATGAAAAGTGCCGATCTCACCTGTAGCTGAGACGCTGCTCCTGGGAGTCCCCCACTTCTGACAGAAGCCCAGGATGACTTTGGATCGGGTCACAGTCAGCAAATTCTTCCTTTTACTCAGTTGGAAAGTGTCTCTAGCTGCAGCTGACCCGCAACAGCGCTGGGAAATCCATTTGTGCTCAGCATCTTTCTCTAGTGTTCACAGAGATTTTTATTCTAAAATTTCAGTCTTCTTTTCAAGTCTCTTTCTCCGCTTCCATGGCCCATGCTGAGCAGGTGATCTCCTCCCGGCCAGGCTCAGTGCTCAGGAAGTGTTGGCCGGCTCTCTTTTCCTCCACAAAGCAATTGGCATGAGCACCCAATTTCTGGATGGTATCCTATGAAATCTCTGTTTCTCTTTTTGCTCCAATCTCAGAGCAAGTGGCTGCTCCCTTCTGCAAGGTATGTTCGTCTCGTTGGGCGTCACGTTCAATCCTGTTTGGCTAATTTGGGACTGGTTATTCTACACATAAAAAAACAGGATCATTTCTCTTGAGTAGAAATATTTTCTTTCCTTGAAGGATAAATCTGCTCTGAACAAATGTTCCGTTTTAGAAATTCAAGTAGTGGAGTCGATTAACTTTCAGAAAGAAACTTCTAAATCTTTCGTTCATCCGCTCCACAGTGTTAATTTAGCTGCGTATCAGACTTACCTGGGGAGCTTTAAAAATTCCTGCTACACAGGCCACATCACAGAGTAATGAAATCATAATTTGGGGGCTGGGGACAGGGAGAATGAGAACCAGGCATTCGTGTTTTTAAAGCTCACTAGGTGATTCTAGAATATACCCAAGGTTAAAAACTACTGGTTTAATATCATTTGTGCTCCTCAATCTATGCTCCTTGGGCCATCATTATTATCATGCAAGAGTTTGATAAGAAGGTAGAATCCCAGGCTCCATCTGTCTAACTAGAATCTGCATCTTAACAAGGCACCCTGGTCACATGTAAGATTTTAGAAGCAAAGGCCTGGATGAGACTCTAGAGCAGGAGCCCACAAAATAAAATGCAGAGACCAACTCCATCCAGGCCAGTGCCTATTCCGGTGAACAAAATTTCGTTGAACAGAGCCACATCCAGCTTTTGCAGATTTCTGTGGCTGTTTAGGGCTACAGTGGCAGTAAGGAGTAGCTGTCATAGGTCTTATAGATGACAAAGCCTAAAACACTTACAAAGGCTGGCAGAATGTTTCATTCTGAAAAACGTTGCTTTGACATGAAGATTACTCGGAGCTAAAGGCACTTGAAAGATAGCAGATGCAAGAAGGACAGTCTAATCTTTCTTTTTCCTCCCCTGAGAATAGGCAATTAAAACTCTCCTGTGAAAGATGCTTCCCTGTTCTAGGAGAAAAGAAACAATCTTTGGTTGGGAGTGACAGCCTAGAGAATTCTGCACAAAGATTGTGGAGGTCTTCCTTATTTTCCTTTAACTTCATATATAGAGCTACTTATCCACAGTTTTACAAACTACTACAAAAGTATGTAGGGTTCTGTGTGTCTTTGAGACCCCATTTCCTTATGAGAGTTTTCATGTTACGGAAAGCTCACCTTAAATGGATACACTTCTTTCCTGTTAATCTAATTCATATCAGTTTAATTCTGTGGCCTAGCCAGAGGTCCTGAGGGTAAAATTTTACTTTCCCTACATTTACTACCTGGCCCTTTCTAGAAACAGTTTGCTGACTACCACTTCAGAAGATACAATGGTTAAGAATTCCAACCAAGAGAGCATCTGTGGGCTTTTTTATGGGAAAGGGCAGAGAAGAGGACAAGATGTGTCTTTTGGCACACCGTCCTTTTACATCCACTGGCAAGGGTCGTCATGTCAAAACCAGCCTGTTGTTTTTGAGTTTCTAATAGAATTAACTGTGGATATATTCCCAGAGGAACAGATGGGTTGGCACAAGTCCCCCTTCAGAATCATGCTCAGACACAAGGAGTCATTTAAATAATGTTGCAGAATCATTTGACTAATGCAGTATTGCAGAGTCTGTACTGGAAAAACAGGCTGGCATGAATCAGGAAGACAAGCTCCAGTGCCTGGCAACGGAGATTCTCCCTTCCACCCGACTTCCCTGTGAGAGAAGAAAGTGCCCTCCCCTCCGCGTAGCCGTTTGATTACATCTCTTTAAAAATGTGCGTCCTTCCTAGTAATTATTCCCTGGCCTCCAGTTAGAAAGTCAGAATTTAACTCAGTTTGCCCCATAAAGGGGAACATGAATGCACCCTGCTCTGTTCAGCACTTTTGCAAGACGGCTGATGCAACTTCCATTCCGAGCTTTCCTCTGTCACTACAGAGTAGAGAAGCCAAGTAGCTCATGGTGACACTGATCTGTAGCCACAGCCCACTGACACCAGACCGCGCTGCTTCTCAAACTTAAATGTACTAGAAATCACCTGAGGATCTCGTTGAGTTACAGTTTCTGACTTCACAGTTGGGGAGCCTGGTCTCGGGTCTGGCATAGTCAGCATGGCCCCAGATAATGCTGATGGGCCTCAGACCAAGCTTGAATAGCCAGGGTTAAGGCAGGGGTTGACAGAGCATGGGCCTGTGGAAAAAAAAAACTACCCCTTCCCCTTTCTATAAATACAGTTTTTTTGCAAGGCAGCACATGTTATTTTATAGTACATTTTTGCAGTACTTAATGCTTCTATGTCTTATTGGGTGCTGGGACATGTACATAACACATCTTAATTATTTTACCCTCTCCTTTCCCTCTCTTCCCTTCCCCTTTCCTTCCATCGTTTGGTCCCCTTGCCTTTTGCAAAAGATCTCTCTCCCTACTTCCCATTATCTATCTTTTTATTTTGTTCTTCATATTTTGAATTTCTCATGTAAGACCAATGGTGATATTTCAGCTCATGTGTTTGATTTATCTCCCTTAGTATTATGTTCTCAAGGTGCATCTGTATTCCTTCAAAGGACTTGAGTTTATAGGAAGGCAGCACATGTATTGGTCTAATGTGTTATCTGTTGACTGCTTTGATGCTACGACAGCAAAGTTGAGAGCTGCGGCGGAGTCAGGACTCGCCAGTCCCAACATACTCGTTGCCTGCCCTTTATAGGAAAAGTTCGCAGCCCTGGTTTTCCAAGGGTGGTCTGAGGTCAGCTTGCATTAGCATCACACGGAGTCTGGTTACAAATGGTGATTCCGAATGTTGCCTGAGACGGCCTCTTAGGACAGCTGGGGTGAGCCTAGAAAGCTCCATTGAAGAGCCACACTGAGGAATAAAACCAGCCCTTCTTAGAGAGCGAGCTGGCCCTTGCTGGAGAAGACACTCTCCTCCTATGTAATGCAATTCTGTAAGAAAGTCATTTATACTTTGATGAATAAGCCTGGGTCTTACTGAAGCCCTCTGAGCCCTGAGAGTCTATCTTTCCTGCCATTCAAAGTCCAGGTGACAGGTAGGCAATTAGAATCAACATGTCAGATGAGTCCCTAGAAAACCTGTAGGAGACGCTTGTATTAACACCTTCAGTGAGGAAGGGATAAGAATTGGAGGGGAAGTAAAGGGAAAGGGAAAAAGGAAGACGGGGAGAGGGCAGAAGATAGGCGGAAGTACATTCTCTAGGGAGGCCTGAGGCAGCCCAGTGGGAAGCTCTGAAGTTGGTGGGCGTGAGTCTCCACGCCCAGCATTATATGTGGTTACCGGGGATCGAACTCAGGACCTTGCGCTTGCGAGGCAGGCGCCGGAACCACTGAGCTCACCCTCCAGCCCACAGATCCTTTCTTTATTTTGGAAGTGGAATGTGGGGAGTGCCTGAGGAGCTCTACTCCTTCTGATGTCATTTTTATTACTCACGGTGACCACAGTTCTGCCTCTGATCATGAGCCAAGCAGCGGGCTTGCTGCTTTCAACCTCACACCTTATGAAACTGGCAATCACTAGCTTGGTTTTGGAGACACCGGAATAGAGACTGAGAGAGACGAAGTACACTGCCTATCAAGGAAACAGGTATCATATCGTGCTAGGTTTGCTGATCCCAAAGGTCAGGATTTTCCGCTATGCTAGTATTTCCCAACGTGCAGTCCTCGGAACAGCTGTTAATAGCGTTATGTAAGAGGAAGAAATAAGAATGTGTGGTCACACAGCTTTCCGGAAATCTGGCACGAAGTATAATCAGGATTCTTCACCGCTCGCTTTCTCAGAACCTTCAACATGTTCACAGGCAGAGCGACTTTCCAGGAGAATGAATGTGTGTTACTCCCAATCTTGTTTAAAACTGAAGTTGTTTTGTAACAGAGCGTGATGCTCTGAGACACGATGTACAGCCCAAACCGTCTCCGTGTAAACTCTCTTTACAGAGGAAGGCAGGAGAACTTGCCTTTAAAATGTACAGTCCTCTGGCAAAATCCCCAAAGCTCCTCCGCTCTCCCCTCTTGCCAAGAAAGGAATTTTCTTAGGGCTTTCTTGCCTAAGGAATGGAATGTAGAGTTTACACTTTGTTGCCTTTGGCCCTTATTTAGATGTACTGGTGTGGGAAGTCTGGGCGACAGGCTGCGGGGTCGGCCTCTTAGAAAAGAGCGGGAGCAAGGAGCCCCTTCCACATCCTCACCGAGCGTGGCAAGGGGGCTCCATAGCACTTTCCCATGACTGGGGTGCTGGTGGGTGCGGTTCAGGGATTCCTGCCATTTTAAAGGGCTCTTTGGGTTTAGTGCTACGTACTAAGGTATATTTATAGTTGATATAGTTTCAGAACTGACCGGTGACAATAAATAACACTGGCAACATTCTACCCCTTCGAGAAGGCGTTTGAAGTACCCTCAGTGAAGACATCTTTTAGGAGTTTAGTTTTTGCCATAAAATAAGGGTGAAAAGTGAGTCATGATGCCACATTGTTAAGCGGCTTTCCCCAGGGGGAATATGTCGAGGAACAGCTGCCTGGGGCCAGGGGACCGCTGGGAAGAGGACGGGCAGGTGCGCTGCTTTGCTGCCCTTGAGAGGTTCTGTGCTGTCGAGCGTCTTATGGTCACATTCTTCCTGACGTACAGGTTCATCACAGGACGACACGAAAGACACAGAAACCAAACAAAGGCCTGACCTTCCACCATTCTGGGAGAGGACAAGGGTCCACATCGACTCCAGCCGCTGGAGGCAGCAATCTTGATGGCAAAGATTTGGCCGATACAGTTCTGGAGACCGGACAGATGTAAGGCAGGTTTTGCTCGCTCCTTTACCGATCTGACTCTGGTGGATCTGCACGTAGGGTAAGGTTATGGTGTGTTTCCTTCTTTTGTTGGAGTATGAATCTCCGAATGTCAGGAAGGTGGAGGCCTGACCAATACGCTGGTCTTCACTATTCCTGGTCTCAGGGACAGACTTGTTGAATCTTGGTTATCAGGTGAACAAGTTTCTGTGGATGAAGGGAGGCCAGGGAAGACAGCTCTAAAAACAGAACCACAGAACTTTAGATGGAAAGTAATTTGAGAAAATTTCTTTAAAAAAAATTCCATAACTGAACAAAATAGAACGGATTGGTTGTAAAACTGATTAGTCTAAGTGCTGGGTACAGCGAGTCTAAGTTGAACAAAAGAATCTTTTGGTTTCTATGGCCCAAAATGTCTCTTGATTTCACAAGAAAAGAGCCCAGAGAGGTAAATGTATGTCCCTTAGGTCCTGCAGCTGTTAGCTGTAGTGAGAACAAAGGGCCAAGCAGGCAAGGCCTCGCCACTTCTTCCCCTTCCAGCTATCAAGATGGGCTGAGTTGACCTCTAAGTTAGAAACTGAACAATATTCTGGCAGAATTAGGTCATCTTGTTACCCAACTTCCTATGAGGCGGAGCTTCAGCAACTGTAGTAGCTGCATTCATGAATAGTTAAGGGTTTTAAAGAGAAGGCTTCAGTTTCATGGATTGGGAGAGCACCGAATAGTGCCGAATTCAGGTGGGGATTTCATTCCAATTTTGCATCCCACACCTGCTTTTGGCATCCTTTGGAAGTGAAATAATTCAATGCCCGCGTGTCTAGAATTGGCCCTGAAGTGACCTCGCGTCCTCTCTTTGGAGATGCCTGCTGTGTGATTGAATATGTCCCGTAACAATACAAAGAGACTGGAAATGACTGCTTGCATCAACCATTGTGTGATCCAGAGCAAACTTTTTTAATTTCCTCAAGTGGGAAGAATATTAACATTTAACTCACGCCATTGTTGCGGAGATTAAATGAGCTGCTAATATTAAAAATTAGAACATTGCTTGGCACATAGCCCAAATTCCATCAGTATTAGCAATGATTATCACCAAGGAAAAGTAGACTACTGAGTCTATCTTAGGTAAAAATAGCCCAGGTACGGTACCAAAAATGAGAGTTCATCTCTGGGTAGAATTGTGGAGGTGGTAGATGGTAGAGGGGAACTCAAACGAAGAAATCTTAGGTGAGGGATTTCCACTGGAGACTTCAGATTATTCAATATTTACATTAGCAAAGAATCTGCTATCAGTCTGGAGTTAAATGTTAAAAATTCAGTAAGAATTTCAGAGGTGGATATTGTGCTGCCACTTGGAATGGGCAAAAATATGTTGTATGTATTTTTCCTTAGTGACCTGAAAACTCTGTGACCCAGCCTGAAAGGAATCGTGATATTTACCTGCCCTCTCTCTTTTGCTGTTGTGCCTAGGGTTTAGGAGTCATGTTTATTTATCTCTCAGTGCTTTAACTGTTCTCAAAGTTCAGACAGAAGTAGTACAGGGGAAAAGCAGCAGACGAGGCCATCTGCAGAGGCAGCCTCTTGATGCTCACTGAGCAGAGTCCACCCACTCAGTCAGAGTCATCTGAAAGACAATTTCCAGTGAGGCAGTCATTCTGGGATCAAAATGAACAGCTCCTGGTGACTCCAAGCACATTCCACCGCCCCTGGAGGCCCATACTATCACTTCTATCTCTTCCTCCTCTGATCACTTATTACTGTGGAACACACAGATGGCTTCAGACCCTGGCTGCCCTTCATAGAGCTATGTGGCTTTGGACAATCGATCGCCCCCTTGACGTACCATTCTGTTTTATGATGGTGAAATAGATGTACCATCTATTAAATGGACCATCTTAGATGTTTTTAATTGTACAGCTTTGTGACACTGGTACCTTCACAGTGTTGACCCTCATCCCTCTCCAGAAAGGGTGCAGAGTGCCTAATAGAAACTGTCCATGACCATGTTGCATTCCCCAGTCATCCTACCTCCCGGTGATCATTTTCTTTCTGTCTATGGAATGTGCCCTGTTCTAGAAAACTCCCATAAGCAGAATAATACCATATTTGTTCCTCTCTCCCGGTTCACTTCTTCATTCAGCATAATGTCTATGTTTCACCCACGCTGGGGTGTGTGTCAGAATTCTATGCCTTTTTATACTTGGATAATATTCCATTGTGCATATATATCTTGTCATCAGACATTTGTGTTGTTTTCAACCTTTTGGCTGTAGTGTTCATATCTTTAAGGGACTGATAATATCTGTTTCACAGGTTCATTGTGAAGATAGTCAGCAGACTACTTGGTAACTAACGGTCTTCCTTTTTCCCTAGTATAAAATGCATGAATTCCTTAAAGTTTTGAGTAAAGGAGTATGAAGAAGGGGTCAGAATAATTTTTTTCTCTTCTTATGCCTCATAGTTTTTTTTTTTCCATTATATTCTTGTTAGTTAGCAGTCTGGATCTTCAACTTATTTATGGGAGGAAGTTTTCTGATGGTATTCTTGGAAGTTCAAGGAGGGACTCTTGTGGGGTGGACAGGATAATGGTGGAAGATAGAAACAGGTATCCAATTGGCTGTATGTCCCTAGGCCTAGGGATACTTGTTAGCTGAAGGATCTGCTAACTCTTTCCAAAACAGAAGGAGAGCTTACTGCATTGATAGTGATCTTTGAAACTTGACCTTCCCTGTTGCAAAAGTCTCAAGTGTTCAGATATGGGCCACTGGGACTGGAAAATGAAGACTTTCATCTCACTTGAATCCTTTTCTTCTTCCTAAGGCAGATACTTCCCCCACACCGTGATTGCAATAAGATGGGGGGAAAGGTTAAGTTTTTCTTCTATATTTTAAAGGAAATATGCACTTCAAAGGGCCCTGAGAAAGTAGACCTTGTCTTGCACTGTTCTTGAGGAATATAAGTGGTATGAGGGCTTCCAGGAGCTGCTGTGCAAAGGCCCTGTCTTTGGGAAGCTACGACTTGGATAGTTGGAGGGATTTTCCATGGCTAGGATCATAAAAAAGGTTGGGGCTGACTAGGGATGAAAGCTCAGTTCATTTCATGGCTAGTGAATTGTGTCCTTTTGTTACTTCACAAATCACCTAGTGTCCAGATAGTTTTCCAAACATTGAGCTATAATGACCGGGGTGTCCTCATTTGATGGGTTTCTGGAAGTTTCCACCAGGAGAGGCAAGCAGTGAACAACTGCCCACCCTATGCAAACTCCTGTACTCATGAAAGAGTAAAAATCTGGCAGACTGAAGACCCTGGAGAGAGAAGAAAGAATAAGTGGAAATAGTTTAGGGTGTGACTGAGGTGGTACTTGATATCAATAGTGGCCTGATGATGGTCACTTAAAAGATATGTCTACATCTAATCTCAGTAACTGTGATTATGACTTTATATGCTAAAAGCTTCAATGCAAAAGATTGCACAGCAGCCACTATGATTAAGTGAAATCTTGACAGCCAGGGAGTTGGTTATAGATTATCCAACTGGATCCTAAATGCAGTTCTAAATTGTCTTTGTACGAGACAAGCAGAGGAAACTTCAAGAGAGAAGAGGTGGCAATATGATCGGGAAGGGTAAGTTTAGAGTCATGTGGCCACAAGTCACAGGACTTCAGGGCCCACAAGAAACCAGAAGAAGCAAGGAATAGATTTCCTCCAGAGCCTTTGGAGGGAATGTAGCCCTGCTGACACCTTGATTTCACACTTCTGCTTTCCAGAATGTGAGAGAAAAACAATCTCTGTTGTTTTAAGACAGTTCATGTGTAGTAATTTATCACAATGGCCACCTGAAAACGGATCTAACACTTGACATTTTATATTTCCACTGCTTTCACTCCAGGGATGTAAGACAAATTCCTAATTCATTTTTTCTTTATTTATCTAGTTCTCTCACCAGGAGGGATTTAGAATGAGGGTTTCATAGTTCTGGGAGCTTATTGTTTGGTCCTTGGGCTTACTGTACAATGGGTGCCCAGGACTCAGAGAGGGAAACTCACTTGCCTACCCCACACAGCTCTATGATGTGAGCCCACACTCGCAACCCAGGTCTGTTATCCATGTAGCAGTCTACCTTCAGCTCACAGTCTAGAGAGAGGGAATTTCTGTCGAATTAGAAACAGAGACTCATAAATATGATGAGACAGAACCAACATAAAGCAGGTAACATATTTAGGTACTGAGAGGACACAGACAGTAGTACTGGGGAGCCCTGTGGGCTTTACCTCTCAGATACATCTCTAATGGCTCACTTCTGTCCATCTCCTTTGTCAGCACTTCATTGCTTAAGGTCCTTTTATGATTCATCACCTTTAGAGAAAGACTCAAATTCTTTACTGTGGTCTACTGGCCCTAGGTCACCTAATACCTGCATATTCACTGCCTGTAGTATTTCCATATCTCCTCGCTCTCCAACATGGACTCTTTGACCTTGGAGTTCAGGTCTTTTCTGTCCCTGGGTCTTTGTATTTGCTTTTTGTCTGCTATGGACACTTCCCCAGTAGCTATTCATGTACATAAGTCAGTTGTACTTTAATGTTTCAGCTTAGGCAGACCCTCAGTGAGGCCTTGAAGGGCCCCTGGCTACTTCCTGCATTTATTATCACACACTTTGAGTGTCTTGGTTGCCTAGTGTCTTCTCTCACCACTAGAATAACAATGCTCTGAAAAGGACCTTGAGGAAAGACACATTCTCTCTGGAACTCTACACAAGTAAGTGCTTACTGTTTGTCAAATTGAGGAGTGCACTGGTGCTCCTGAACTAGGCAGCCCGAGGAGGTGCCATTTGACCCTTCACAATTCGTATCAACTTCACTCTGGAAGCTCTGAAGAAAATTTCAGCATTCCTGAGCATATCTGACCACATATCCCTCTGTCCGGAAATCAAATGCTAGTCTTCTGAGCCCTGGTATTCTGAGGAACAGTTGGAGAACTTCTGGTACAAACGCTGGCAACAGCTACATTTAGTTAAGTGTCCAGTTTGTTTGAAAATAACTGGTTGATCCCAGCATGTCATGTGTGTGTGTGTACACACAGTGATGTATATGGAAATAACAGAGTGGAGCTGGCAGAGGAGCTGAGTACGGGGGAAGGAGAACTCACAGGGCTGGAGGCAGAGGAGACTCTGAACTTTGTTTTGACTTCTGGTAAATAACATCGTCTAGAAGTGGGATGCAGGGGAACAAGTTATCAGCTCCTCAGTGGAAATTGCACAGCAAGGCCAGGCAAACCAAAAGCTTAACTGTGAACAGCCCACAGAAAGCCCCAGCTCTGTGGGCTCCACGGGGTTCCTGTTCTGGAACATGGTCTTTACCACTACTTAGCTTACTTCCTGCCTCTTAGCGACCTACAAGTGGCCTAAAAAATGTGTGATTGTGTTTCCTAATAGAAAAAAAATGTCCATTAATCACTCCTGTACTTTTTAGTACTAGCTTTTTCCCACTACAAATTTATTTGAGCATAGCTCCCAGATGAGAACAGCATCCTTAGGGTGTCACTTGTTAGCTGAAATGATCTTCTTTCATGGTTGATCCAAAGTAAGCACAGTAAGTACAAGGGCAGCACACAAGAAGACAGGGAATGGACAGGTCGGTTTGGACACCTTCTTCAAAACACGTCACATGGGCAATTCCTGAAGACACGTGACCCTGCAGCCAGGTTTCCAAGAGCACTCGGGTCCTGTCCATTTTCCAGTCTTCCGCTCCCTTCTACTCTCAGGAGGTCTGCAAGCCATTTGAGAAACTCAGTTGGTTTCTTGATCCGTTTGGCATGGGTCCAGTTAAAATATACCAGGATCCATGCTTTGGGAAGGGCTGTAATGTTTACGTTAGCCTTTTATTTCTATAATTCTAACTTTTGATGGTAGTGTATCATATATACCAAAAAGTATACATGTCATCAGTGTACATGTAATGAATCCTAGATATATAGCACATCTCAGACAAATATCAATGAGAACAAGAATCAGGATATTACCAGCTCCTCAGTGGACCCTATTGGTCCCTGTCACCTGTGCAAGCATGAACTTATCACAGTGTGATTATTAGTCCTACTGTTAATGGGAAATATTCAGCTTTTAACAGTTAACTCCACAGATGTGTACAGTACACAGGTGAAGACTAAGTATGGCAGTGGGGTGCATCTTCGTTGGGTGAAATCTGAAATAATTTGGGGAGGTCTTTCCATTTTAGAGAGTCAGTAGAGGAGTCTTGATTCTCTAGGAAGTATCTGCTGGTATGGCACCAGCAGATTCATGGCATTTGCAGTCTGGTGTGATTCCATCAGCATTGCCAAGACTTCCACCAGTTACATATTCAACGGCTTTCTGTGGAAAGTTACTTCTGGTGATGGTAACAGTTCCATGCGTAAATACATGACAGTGAGTGGCCAGCTGATTGGGATTCTTCCACCTGGAAGAAATGGAAGGAAGAAGACATGAGTCAGACTTGACTTATGTGCTAAAGACTTGGCTCTCTGTGGTGCTATTGGGACATGGTGAAAACTTTTAAGAGGCAAGGCTCAGTGCAAGACTTTAGGTCACTCGGGGTATGTTCTTGAAGAAGATTGTGGGATGCTGGTCTCTTCTCTGTCCTATTTACTTCTCTGCTGCCATGAGGCAAGCAGATTTCCTCTATCAAGCACTCTCCAATAAAATGTCCTGTCCACCTAGAAGCTCAGAAGAAATGGAGTCAACTAACCATGGACTGAAAGCTCTGAAACTATAAGCCAAAGAAAAACCTTTCTTCTTTTTTATTTTTATTAGGTATTTGTTATAGTAACAGAAAGCTAACACAGTAATAAAATATTTAAATCTTACCTAGGTGTCATGGTGTATGCCTATAATTCCAGCATTTGAGAGGCAGAAGTAGGACTCCCTTGAATTCAAGGCCAACCTGGGCTATGTAGTAAATTCCTGGCCAGCCTGAATTATAAAGCAAGACCCTGTCACAAGTCCCCCAAATTTAAACCTTAATAACAAGCTTTTTCCTGCACCATTAACTACTCTTATACAAAATGTTTAGGACCATATTTTGTTTTGTAACATGTTGAGGTGCTCTAATTAATTTACTGTGTCATATATGTGGATATCAGGCAATTCTTAAGCATCCTTTGCTAGAATAAATACTGCAGTGGGCTGCCTTAGTGAGAAAGCTCTGTGTACACTTTTTTACAAAGAATAAATCCCTACACGGTAAATGGCTCAATCAAAAGCTATGTTCTTTGTAAAGCATTTTAATACCAATTTCCAAACTGTCCTCTGGAGAGATTCTACTAATTGAGAATTCTGCTAGAAATTTTTATGATCATGGGTAGGAACATTTGAAGAAACTTGAAAATTTGATAGAGGACATTTTGTACTTTCTTCTGCCTATAGCATGTGTCCTCATATAGAGTATGTGTCCTCAAATAGTCACATGTGAGGGTCTCCATCTACCTTTCCAGGCAAATCTCATTTCCTCCTGTTCCTCTACAGCACACATATGTGCACACACACACACACACACTCAAACAGGATTCACACACCCCTAGGTGTTTGTTCTAACTCAGTAGACATTCATATCTCACCAACTCTGTCTTATCCTTCCTAATTACATCTCAGACTCTACTGTTTGACTCTGTTACAAAGGCCATATCCTTCACCAGGTCTCTTCTAGACATTTGCATTCCAGTGGAGCCCATCTCTTCTTTAGGAATTCTGTGATGGGAATAATCTTACCCTACTCCTGACATATCTGTAGGCAGTTTCAGAATTCAGGCAGTGACCCACTCAAAATTTTGTTCTATACTAGGAGAAAGTAAGTTTTCCTTGTTACGCTCTAGTTTTCTTGCTCTTTCAGATTAGGTTTTAAGTACCATGTCACTTTTAATGACCTATTTTTCAGTCTTCTTATGTGAATGCTTCTCACAGTAACACAATGACCCTTACATTTCCTGAAGCTATAGATGAATTTAAGAAGTGAATGAAATCTGTCCCCTGCGTCCCCTCATGGAAATTTAGAGATATGAACACTTAATACAATGTGATTATTAAACCATCTTTGGAAGTCTTTGTAAGGGCCCAACATTAAGAGTTTGATTCCTTATGTGTATATTAGTTCATGTATATTTCTCTCTTCTAATAGGAAGTTTCAATAACTATTTTTATTATGAATTCTTTTTTTTTTTTTTTTTTTTTTGCTTTTTGAGACAGGGTCTCGCATTGTAGTTCAGGCTGGCCCTGAGCTCACTATGGTGCCCAGGCAAGCTGCCGCGAACTCAGCAATCCTTCTGTCTCAGCCTCCCGAGTGCTGGGATTACAGACGTGAGCCACCACATCTGTCATTGTGGTATGCGGCGTTGATTGTTGGTGGGCGTGTCTCCATGCCCAGCATTATATGTGGTTACCAGGGATTGAACTCAGGTCCTTGCGCTTGTGAGGCAGGCACCGGAACCACTGAGCTAACCCTCCGGCCCTTTATTATGAATTCTATTTAAGTAGGAAGGTGATGCCACAAAAATAATTACCTGGGTTTACACTTGGGGCTTAAGGGTGATTTTCATTTGCTTTCTAATCACCTCTGGAATTAAGTCACAATTCATGTCAACACCTTAAAAATGTGACTTCGGAGGTTTTCACAATGCACTTGAAACAGTTCATGACTTTCAGTCTCTTCGGCACCATTAAGCAGCTTGTGATTTCAGAATTCCTCAGCGCAAGGATTGCAAGTCAGTAAGCTGTTATAATGTAATATTATTCCTCAAACACAAGGATCCAGAGTTTTAAAAGATTAATTCAGCATAAGAGTAGATTAGACAAGGATAAACCAGGCCATTTTCACATAAGTTTGCTTTGTTGGAAAATGCGTGCATGTCTCTCAGAGAACAGTGTTTATACTGGTTTGTATTTTTAAAATGTTTCTGTTGACAGCTCTCAACAGCTTTATCTGGCTGTCTCACCAAAGGGGAAATATTTGCACGTGACTAACCCACAGAATGGTGCTCGTTCTGAAACTATAGAGGTAGCGAGAGGGAATTTTCCAGCCCTCTGAATATCTGCAAGTGGGTATGTGTTTTTTGACTTCAGATGGGGGTTTTCCCTTTTGTTTCTTCCCCTTTGAATTAAAGGGCAATGAATGTAATATCTACCACATATGGCAGGGACATTGATCTTCTATTTTGAATGTGGGTTTTTCCTTCTTTGATGGCAGTTATTTGATGCAGTTTGGTAGTAGAGCTAAGAGTAATGACATCATCCTTCATCTGGATGCCTTATTAGGAATATCTCTAATTGCTCCTCTAAGAACACAACGTTTAGTGGCTGGGGTTGAAGTAATATTTCTTCCGGTGCTGCTGGTATAGATGCTGATGACACCCACTGGCGTAGAAGAAGAACTAGACTCACGCTATTCAGGATTTCAGTTCGAATGATGTAGTCAGCTCTATGTCATCCTTAGGTCCTTGAGTTTGACTCCTCTTTCTGAGGCAGCCTCTGGAGGAAATTTTATATAGGCCAGCCCGAGATGTCTTTTGTTCAATTTTACCCTTCTGGAAAGAAATACAAAACCCATCCAGTATATGCCCAAGATAGATAGCTTATATGGGTCTATTATGACCCTGAATTTAAGAGACAAAGGGTTAGTTTAAGTATCTCTGCTTCAGAGGACCTGAAATGTAATCCTACAATGAAATTAAGTGCCCCTGTTAGAAACTCCTAGTACTCAAATTTTTACTGCTTCAGCTTTACTGTCATTGTATTTGTATAGCTCATTAGGGGTGTATTTGTTTGCCGTATTCCTCCATGAGAGGCTGCCTTTTCAAATAATTTCTTTACACTCAAGGTTTAGTGAAAAATCCTAGAATAGACGTTCAAACATTTTAAACTATTACTGGTAGTATTGTTACTACTAGTTGAACTATTTATAGAACTCTTTACAGCTTTTAAGTGCTACACACGAACTCGGCACGTATAGAAGTTAAAAATATAAGGCTGAGAGAAAAAGGAACGATACCACAATGCAATTTCTGTCAACTTCAAAACCATAAATAGACACATCAGTATCACGTAGGTTTTCAGGCTCTATATACACCTAAGTGCATGTAATAAACACACAAAGAGAGCAGCTGAGAGGAGAAGGTTGGCAGTGGAGCCAAACTGAGAAACAGAAGTACTTGTGAGGCAGTGCACAGAGTGAAGGTAATAGGATACTGGAAACTGAGAACTGTTATGCTCTCAACTCTGACTTAAACCCCGAGAGGAAGAAAGGAAAGATTTGAAACCAGATGTGGCCGTGCATACCTATAATCCAGCCTTCTGGGAAGCTCAGGCATGAAGATAGTTCAAATCCAGTCTAGGCAATTTAGCAGTTTAGCAAGACCCCACTTCAAAATGGAAAAACAAATAATAGCCCTTGGGATGTAGCTCAGTGCAAAGGTGCTTACCTTTGTTTTCCTTCTCTTTCATCTCTTTCTTGTTCTCCTCCTTTTCCTCTTCCTCCTTCCTCCACATCCTCCTTCTTTTCTCATTTCCTTTCCTTTTCTTCTCTCTTGTTCTGTTTCCTCTTTGCTTCTTTCTTATTTTTCATCTGTCTTCTTTTTCTCACATACTCATAAGACAGCTTCATCAAAGATGTGTCATGTGGGCCGGAGGGTTAGCTCAGTGGTTCTGGCGCCTGCCTTGCAAGCGTAAGGACCTGAGTTCGATCCCTGGTTACCACATATAATGCTGGGCGTGGTGGCTCA